>JARHVA010002900.1:540000-745000 GCA_037957365.1 Torreya grandis
GGTAATAGCATACAAGCTCAAATTCACATGCACCAATAATAGAGTAGAGTATGAGACCCTAATTCTAAGACTATAGTTTTCCTTTAAGAATAATTTCAAAGAACTACTGGTATATGAAGACACTAAACTTGTGATTAACCAGGTCAAAAATAAATATCAATACAAATTTTCATATTTATAGAAATATAAGAATAGATCCTGGGATCTAATTGAATAATTTGAAACTTTCAACACAGTATTTATTTTGAGAGAACAAAACCAAGCTACTAATTTACTTGTTCTTTCATTAGTAAATTTGGCACCCTTACATGAGTCAAAAGTATATGAGTTATCCATTGAATTAGTACCTTGTCCTTTAGTACCAAGCAATGTTGAAATTTTTTAAGTGTTTGATAATGACCAATAGATCATTCAATTTTTGACAAATTTAAGACAATTCAAATCTCAGATAATTGATGACAAGAAAAGAAACCATAGGTACCATGAAGAATTGGATGAAGAAGGTGTTATCTAACTAAAGGAAAATCATCTCCTATTGGGAATGGTCACCTTGGAAAGGACCTTTGATACAAATACTCAAGCACAATCACAAAGGCTACTCAAGGTTAAAGAATTCAAATTTAGCTCAAAAAATGTAGATGATGAGAGGGGCACATACTTAGTCAATATTGGTTTAAGATGCACACCAAATGAAAGGAAAAAGGTTAAGGAATTTATTATTAGATATAAAGATGTAATTTCATGTACCTATGAAGACTTAAGGATATTCAACCCTAAAGTCATCACCCATATGATTATACTCAAGCCTAATAATGAACCATTTAGGCAAAGGCAAAGGTCGGTTGATCTTATATTGGAACCATTGATCCAAAATTAAGTAGAGAATCTTCTAAGTGCTAAGATAGTTTTTCCTATTAGAAATACAACTTGGGTGGCCAATCTAGTTCTAGTTAGGAAAAAGAATGGTGAAATTAGACTGTGTCAACTTTAAGAATATGAATAAAGATTTTGAGAAGGACAATTATCCTTTGCCCTCCTTAGATGAAGTAATAAAAATTATGAGTGGGTCTAAAATGATGTATTTCTTAGACATATTTTTAGGATATAATCAAGTACTAGTCAAATCAGAGGATATGATGAAAATGACATTTACTATGAAATAGGGAACATATGTATACAAGCAAATGCCATTTGGGCTGATCAACATTAGATCTATTTTTCAAAGAGTAATGAATCATGCATTATAGGGACTGATAGGCAAGCACATAATCATATAATGGACAATATCACTATTTTATCTAGAAATAAAGCTAATCATATCAACCACCTTCAATCTATTTTTCAAAGATATAAGAAGTTTGGTGTATCACTTAACCCCAAGAAGAGTATATTAAACATTATCAAAGGCAAGCTTATAGGACACATTTTTACTAAAGATGGGATCACCATTGACCTAGATAGGATCCAAGGGATTTCAAAAATAATGTTTCCAAATAGCAAAAAGGAGCTTAAATCCTTCTTTGGGAATAAAAATTTCATAAGAAGATTTATATCAAGATTTGTAGAGATTGTTAGGCCCCTAAACACAATGCTCAAGCATAAAACCAAAGTGGAGTGGACTCCTAAAGATAATAAATCCTTAAAATACATAAAGAAGGATATTTCATAAGCCCTAATGCTGATAAAATCAAGTTTCACTAAAGACTTTTTATTGTACTCATTTGTCTTAGAGCATACTATTACTACCATACTTATGTAGAAAAGGGAAGAAAGTGATCATCCTATCATGTTAATGAGCACAAAATTAAAAGATTTAAAGCTAAAATACTCCCTAATTGATAATAATTTTTTTTCTCTTATCAAGGTAGTTAATAAGTTTAGACACTACATCCTCTAGAATAAGGCCATCACCATAGTACTAGATCTTGCTGTCAAGCTTACGCTAGGACAAAATGAATTGGGAGAGTGTAAAGGTAAATGGATGGAAAAGTTGTAGGAGTTTTATATTGAAATTAAACCTTATAATATCATTAGAGGATACAACATTATTCAATTGATGACTGAACCAAACCCATGCATCACCATCAAAGAGGTATGCCAAACACAGGTCTCTCAAGAAGATTAGTATTCAGGTATTATTCAGTTCTTATTCACTAGAACATGACCTCAATAACTCAAGAGAGAAAAAGAAAGATTTAAGGCTCAAGGATATGCATTATATGATCAGGAAAGGATTCCTTTATAGGAAGAATTATGAAGGCGTCTATTTAAGATGTGTGTCATATGTAGAGGCTCAAGAAATATTAGAAAATATACATCAAAAGATTTATAATGACCATCTATTTAACAATAATACAACCCATAAAATACTCATAATGGGTTATTATTGGCTGACAACCTTTAAGGATGCTCACTTCCATGTGAGGATGTGCCATGAATTCTAGGTCTTGGCCAAAAGAGAGGTACACACAATAATACCACTATAACATGTGACTAAAGGAAGGATATTCATCTAATGGGGCTTAGATTTCATTGGTGTTATAAACCTAAATTCCTTAGATCAGTAAAAATTTATGCTCACTGCTACATATTATTGTACTAGATGTACTATTATATCAACCACCAAGAACTCAAGAGCCAAAAAAATGATCAATTTTATTAAAGAACATATCAAAACTAGGTTTGACATACCTATCTCATTTGTTTTTGATAATGGGATAGCATTTCAATCAACTGAGTTCACTGAATGGGCCCATTATAATTAGATAATCCTCTAATCACTACCTATAAGGGAATAAATTAGCTAAGTTAATTAATAAGAGCCTCATAGATGCTATCAAGAATTTAACCATATACAAACCTAGGGAGTGACATCTCTTACTAAAATACGCACTCTAGGTAGACAAGACTAGGTATAAATATCCCCTTAAAGCCTCACCATATCTAGAGGTTTATGGGAAATAATCAATGTTCTTAATAATGCTAGAACTACCAACATATCAGTTTATGAAAGAATACATGGATCCCAATGACAAAATAAAGTCTAGATTTCCAAATATCACCAAAATAGAAGACTCTAAGAATGAAGTATTGTAAAACTCCAATAAAAATTAGGATGTGGTCAAGAGATGGTTCAATAAGAAATCAAAATTAAAAACATTTAGGTTCTCTAAATTGGTGCTACTATGAGATAAAACCCATGAAAAAAAGGGAATGTAAGATAAGTTTACCGTATTATGGATAGGATCGTATTAGACCTCTGAGATCTTGGGTAATAATGCTTTCTATTTAAAAAATCTTCAAGGTAACGATTTGACATATCCAATTAATGGATAGTTTTTGAAGCATTACTTCATGGCTGCCCCATTTGGAGAGGTATATGAGTAATAACATATGTTATGGTAGAGGTAGGAGTAGGTTAGATTTGATTCACTAGTTAGCTTCATGATTTCAATCATTTACTTTTATTAGATTAATTCATGTTTTCTAGATTATTCTTTTTTGCTTTTAGTAGTTTTCCTACTTTCTAAGATAGTTTTCTTTTAATTTCATGGCAGTCTAAGTTGATCAATCCTTGTATAATCAAAAGACCATTTGAGGTGTTTTGAATCTAACTTGAATCAATGGGTATTGCATACTATAGTTCAAAATTATTAATCTAGGTAAGTAATGAGAGAGTTATCCATGACCATGTCCTAAAGATAATTATTGCATCAGGTACATGAATGATGCTCCCATAGTTATTTTTTAAATTTAGAAAACTCTCTTTATCCCCTTGGTTCAAATGCACACAGAATGATAATACTTGTTTAAGGTAATAACCATTGACATGGGTAAAATTTGACATAGAAATTTTTATTAAACCAAAACTTTACTAAGACCAACTCATGGTGGTCACCTTCTTTCCTCTTTCATTTAGAAAAAAAAGAAAGTTTAAAAATAAAGGCATAATCCAAAAGTCCAAAAGAAAATCAAAGTGGATTATAAGCCTACATGGTGAAATAAAATCAATGTATCATGCATCATAAAAAAAATAAATGAAGAAAGAGAGAAGAGGTGATCAAAGGTATCTCTGTCACGGCCATGGAAGCCTAGTTCATAACAAAGCAATGCCCAAGCTTCCCAAATGTATATGCACTTGATTCCCAATCATAATGAAACATAAAATTCACCTCATATATTTGCCTAAAACCCTTAGACAAGAGATAAAGAACATCACTTTCCCACACAAAGATCCAAGGTATAAACAAAGTTAGTATGTTGCATAAAATTATTAAGAGTCTCTTTTTGTTTCTAATTTAATCATTTATTTTAGTAAGTTTTATGGTTGATATTGGGATTACAAAACCATGGATTCTAGGTTATTGAAAACTCAAGAGAATTCACCCCTGCGAATCTCTATTTATTGTATTTAGCACACCCCACCTTGTATTTTTCTTTGAAAATTAAGGACCCCTCCTTTTTTTAGAGGATGAATATTTTATCTAGGTATGTGTTTGTAATAGTTTTTATTATTTGTAGAATCTTGGTGTTTTGAACATTGAATCACATTGTGGTTCACATATTTTACATTTGAAAGGACTTTTTAAAAATAATTTATAATGGAAATTTGGGAAGAATTGTTATGAATGATAGGTATTTAGATTGGCTTATTCAATTTTTTTCATTTTAGAAAACTTTTATTCAGATAATCTTAGTTTTTGGAAACTATTTATTCAAGAACCTAGTTTCAAGGATTTTTCTTTGAATCATTAATTTTGGTTAGCAACTTTCTCTTCAAAAAATTTTGTTTGACAAATTCTCATTTAAAATCTTTTTTTCAAAAACTTTATCTTCAACAACTTTGTGGTTGGAAAATTTATCTTCAAAAAATTTCATTCCACAACTTTGTGGTCAACAAATTTACTTGAGAAGGTTTTCATTTATAAACTTTGTGGTCAAAAAATTTACTTCAGATTGGATTATTCATATTCTTTCATTTTAGAATACTTTTATTCAGATACTTTCAATCTTTGAAAACTATTTATTTAGGAACTTGGTTTCAAGGATTCTCTTCCAAAACTTTGTTCTAGTCAAAAGGTTTTCATTCAACAAATTTTCATTCAAAAGATTTACTTTTAAAGTTTTCTCTTCGACAACTTTCATTCAAAAAGTTTATCTTCAATAACTTTTTATGTAATAACATCATCTTGAAGAATAATCCTATCAAAGAATACTTAGTCTTTAGAAGCCATTCCTTCAGTGGCTTTCAAACAAATTATTTTGGAATGAATTTCTCTAAAGAGAATTTTGATTTTTGGGGTCTTTTAGGCCCAAAGGTAAAGTTTGACTTCCCTAACTAAACCATATAATGAAAAATGTTAAAATAGAAGGGAAACACAATGGTACCATAAATGAGCAGGAATCTTATTTTGGCATCTACATAAGGACTGGGTGGTCAAGTTTGAATTTAATGAAGGCAATGAGCTCATAGACATTAGAAATTAATGGTGCATGAATTATAATGAATATATAAATCTATAACATCAATCTCCCAGCTGAGTTTATCTCCTTAAATTTTCAATAGCTCGAGTAAACTTAGCCTCCTACAATATTAAAATCCCTAAATGAAACTAAAATGACTTACAACTCATGTAATTAAGTCATTAGTGCCTATCATTTTTAAAATATTGAATCATATCAACATCTAACAAATAGTCATGGCATCTTTGTCCAAGTCATACAAAGGACCCTCAACACCCTCTAGGTTTTCCATCAAGGACTCTAGTAAATAGTTAGACATGACTTTTGATGCAAATTGTGTTTGATGGGCTCTATCCCAATTACTAAAATTTATGGGAGGTCATAGAGAATATGGATTCATTTGTGTTAGAATAAGACATATCGGTTGAGGAAAAATAACTTATAGTAGACCTAATCCTATTCAAGTGATATACCCTTCACTATGAAGTTGCAAGTCAAAGGTCATACCATGTATAAACTTATTATGAGGCCTATTATTCTAAGGTAGAATTATAAATATCAATTATTTACACTACATCAATAACAACATATTCATCACATACATCTTTAGAGAAACATTCATGAGGTATTTAAGTCTCCCTATCCTAGATGTTACATTTGACTTACATACCATAGTCACTAAGAAGAAAGGTAGTAATGTGGAATGAGCACTAGGAGAGTGGCTTCTCCTAGGCAAGAAATTCACTATAAAATAACATATTAAGAATCTTATCCCTATCACCCAATTTAAGATGGGGATTTGCATAGGCATGTCATTGTTGATTCAACTTGTAGGCCCCTTGAACATCCACTTACTACATCTAGAATGGGTACCCCTGATAGAACTACTTAGTACATCAGAGCCCACCTATGCATTGGGGGAAGTCATTATCACCCACCTATAGGAAAAAATTATACACAAAGATACGAGGCCCCAAGTGGTAAATTTTTATATGATGTCATACTTACTAGATGTAGTCATGGGAATAATGTATTGGTAAAATGGGGTTATATAGAGTCCCAACCTTGTTGTTATAAAGAATAAAATATGTGACTTTTACTCTTTCATTAACATATACTCATATGTTAGTAACATTTCCAAAATTACATAAGATCTCTACCCTTAGGTCTAGATGGCCATTCATGGCCAAGTTTTGGCTAGGATTTCACCCAATATTAACAAAACACTTGCCAATGTGGGAGACTACTAGCTCTACCCTGATTACATTATCATCATGTTTGCTAGTCATAAGGTGGATCCTCATTAGCTTCCCAAGTTCATTCCTAACAAGATGGCTAAACAAGAAATTACCTTCGAGATATGAAATGGAATAAATGAAGAGCTAACAAAGAATAAGAAAGGTACCTTCCATGATTGCCATATCACTATTGGGAGAATGCATTACCCTTTATGAGGCATTTTAAGGAAGTTGGGAATGTAAGGAGAGTATATGAATTAGACACTCTACCCCATAAGGATTGGGACCCCTATGGGAGAGTCCAACAAAATATCCACAACCTTAACATCTCATATAAGCATGGGCCATTTGACCATGAATTCCTATTTATTGACACTAAGGATGATACATACGTAATATAAAGAGTAGTGATAGTGGGATTGAGTGAAGAATTATTGAGGGTAATATAAGCTAACCCCTCCCTCACACTCAACCAAGTAATATTCAAGATATGACCACTAGGAAGATGGAGATCCTCTAACTTTTGAAGTGTTAGGCCATACCAAAAATGAGAAGACCAGGGACATGATGCCCAACATCCATTTGTGGCTCAAGACCAACAATTAGAGTAAGAGTAACTGGTAAGGAAAGCATCAATGGCTCAAGAACATGAATAATACTAAGAGATAAAAGAAATAACCACTCCTACATAAGAGGAAGAGGAACAAACTCCTCTAATTCAAGCATCAACTATTAAACTAAGGAGATTTAAGTAGGATTTAGTAGAGGAGTTGAAACATGTAAAGGAAAACATAAGGAAGATATGGGGATTATTTTCTTGGATTATTTTGATGAAGAAGAAATGGCACCTATTTTGGTAGCTTTAATGACCCTAACATCTATCATGACTACCCATCCTCTTCACCAATAGGTAAATGTTCCAAAAACTAGGAAAATGACATGGTGTTATAAAATAAAACCAAGGGGAGAGAGGCCTTACACCCCATGTATGAAAACACTTGAAAAGTCACAACATTCAGTACAAGGTGAGCCAAGTCAAGAGGTAGATGAGGAATAGTTACAATAAGTCAAACTCTTCATCTTGAAAGTGCTAAAAGTAAAGTAACCCCTCAATAGTGATTCATCTAGTAAGGACACTCTCTTTACTTACCCTTAGGCCATTTCCCTCTATTATCATTACATGTTGTTTTTACCATGTTTATTCTAGTTATTTCCACTTTTATTCTTATGCAATCACTTTATACCATCCCTCTTTGCATGCACCTAACCTCTACTCTTCTTATTACCACTTCTACTTATTTAACCACTACCTCTATTGTCTCTACAATTATAGTTTCCATTCCTTTGATCTCCATACCTTCAACCATGGATATTTCCATCCCAACCATCAGCCATCCCATAGATCAAATTTTGCCCTTCTCTACCTAATTGGGTTCACCATTATATTCTTTATCACTAATCCAAACCACAATAATAGTGACAACTAAGAGGGCTCCAAAAAATAAACCAATCCATGTTGTGTATTCCATGCCATAATTAGAGAACATAGACTGGTCCAAAAATAATTTGGCCCTTAATGCCCAAACCCTCCTTTAAACCTGAACCTGAACCTGAGGAACATGCATAAATAGACCTATAAATCTCACTCTTCTAGACTGGGCTAAGGAGTTAGGAGCTTTAGCCTCTAAGAGGCCTAATCTAAAGATTACTAAGCTTATAAATGTAATCTCACTTTTTGATGAAGCTACAACCTTAGTCTAGAGAGTAAGAAAAATAAAGATTGAGGATAGTTCTGGGTGAAGATTGATTTTGGAGGAATGATAAGAAATTTATTCCCTTTCAAAAAGGTAGAACAAGAAGAATGTTAAGTACCTATACATTGAGGACCTTAAGTCCTACATGGATACCTATATTAAAGTGGTATTGGCTATCCATGAGGGAATAAATTTAGATAAATAAGAACTGGAAACTCTCAAAGAATAGTAGTAAGTGATACGAGTTCCCCTTAGTATAAAATAGGATGTACGAAATGCAATACTTAAGTTGTATGAAATTTTGAATACAATTAATTCTTTGAGAGTCTAATTAGATCTACATGTGAATTTAATAATAAAATTATTTAAGGTTCTTAGAGAAGATGAAAATAAATTTAATTTCTTGGTATTGTACATCCCTAATAAGGTATTCAACCACCTAGACCTAATGACCCCTCTGGAGGTAGCTAATGCATTGGATTTATACCTCATTAGAATTCATGAGGATTGGGATTAGGTGTCATATTATGAAGCTCTCATGAATAAGCTAGTAGAACAAGAAAATAAAGTAGAACAAATCTTGGCCCAGCTTGAATTGATAGTAGTTTGGGATAATAGAGGGAAGTTGGTATCTTGGGCTACTTTTGATCAAATTATTTATCAAGTTTTAGATGGTTTAAAATAGATTTTAAAGGGAAAAATATTGGATGAAATTGAAACAAAATTGAGCACATCAAGGAGGAAGGCAATAGACGTAGAGGTTTTCTAGGTTGGATTTTGATCTACCAAAATAGAGCATACAAGGATGATGGAACAAATAGGCAGGGTGACTAGACCTCATCTTCTTGACATGAAATAAATTTGCATGTAACATGATAAGAATACACATATTACCAAGAGTTGGATACAAATAAAAAATAAATGTCATCACTACCTATGAGTTCTACTCATTAGATCCCACCTACAGTGCTAATAACAACATTGCCATCAACTACAACCCCTTTTGGTTTAAAAACTACATCAATGCTACGTCACATTTTATCTCAAACAACAAATATAGTCTAATAAATGAATACATCACTAAGTATATCTCCACTCACCATGTCTACAACAACAACCATAATGATAGTTCTAACAATAGTTTTTAAAAATGTTAAGCAAGAACTGATTTAGCTTGAAGTTAAACTATATTTTTGTATAATTTTGTATGTAATGTTACAAATGAATAGTTAAGTTTTATTTACATCCATGTTCTAATTAAATAAATTATTTTTTATAGCATTCACATGACACATATCTATAGTATCTATATGTTATGAAATGTAACTAAGACTTATGATCTAGTCATTTAGGATGTAATAAAATTTTTTTTAACTTGGAGGATGAAGCAACCCCTTCCCCAAGTTATTTATATACATGTAGAACCCTCTTTTCAATGGGTCAAATTTTTAGATCAATATACAAGAAGAAATCAAGAGATTAACTGTCATGCAACTGTGTTTGTTCTTTCTTCTTACCCCTCTGTGTTAGTGAAATTGAAAATTTCTTTGTCTATATTAATTTAAAATTCTGAAGTGTGCTAATACTATAAATAAATTTAATTATTTCAATTAATGAATATTAATCTTGGACATGAAATAAAAATTGAGGATTGATAAATTTCATTGATTTGATTATTTAGTAAAGGTTGAATTGATAATCTAAGGTGTGTAGAGGTATCTCTTTTGGTATAGTCTTCTAGGTGTAAGCCATTACTACCTTAGACAAATTCTTAGTTTGAACTGTAATCTCTTAGACAAAGGTGTGTAATAATAACCCTAAGAAAAACACCCTTCAGTTGAGATCATTAAGCATCATATTTTTCTATACTAGATTGATAACCATGATTATTTGTGAGTGTGTTATAGCTACAAATAACAAACATTGGTCTTGGAGATACTCATCCACCAAAGAGATAATCTTAAAAGCTACCTTTTAAGAACACAAAACCTTGTTTTATACCTTACCATTGTTCCCATTTTTGATTTTATTTAAGATTTATGCATAATAGAATAATTTTACTCCCATCCAACTTGCCTAGGGATTGATTTCTATTGGATTCCATGCATTCATCCACAAAACCTAGTTAAACAATCCACAAGCTCAACCTGCTATTCCATCACTTGGTTATTTAACCATAATCCTAAAAATCATTCCATAGATTAGAACTCTATTCATATAGATCCCAAAATGTTAGAGGCTACCTAATTTAAACTTTTTGAGGTGTGCATAAAACCCATATCAATAATACTATTGATATAGATATTTGGGGTTAAAAATGATGAGTCTCAAAACATGCAACACCACTTTATTATGTAGAAACAAGTGAGTGAAAAATAATAATTACTAAAAATACAGATCAAGTATAACAAGTTACCTCCTTTATTATTAGTACACAAAAAAATTCCCTTGGGTTCATTATATCATTGAAGGAAATATCTATGTGGCAAATCTATAACCTTATGTGTCATTAGGTGATGAGCCTCCATGCCTTAGAGTAAATATGAATCACTAGGTCACTAAGAATATGTGAAATGAATTTGGAGCCCTTAAGTATCTATTAATGAGTCTTCAATACTATAATCATTGACTATTACATATACTAAGACATGAAAATGGCATAAAAATATAAAACATAATTGCCTCCCTCAAGATATGGGTTTAACATATGAAACATAGTGAGTCTCATGTTTTGAGAAGGACAATTATTTGATGTAGGAACATCCAAGGTGGATGAGAAATATTGAGTCATAAAAAACATAGTAATAATTTTAGTTAAAAGTTCTCAAGATAAATTATGAGCTTAACAGAGTCACAGGGGCTAAGTTTTGGGTTTTTGACAGTGTCATTTTTATTCCATTTAATGGTTTTTACCTACACATTATTTGGCTTGATTATGTATTAATTTAGGTTATTGGGGAATATAATCTCATATTCATGAGGATGTGTGATCATGTCTATCTTACACCTATATATATACGTTTTCTAAAGCTATTTTGGCTAATGTTGCTGGTACAAATGATCAATTGATGAATTATTGATTCTTCTTCTGGATCACATTTGATTTCACTTCTACAATAGGTATCTCTTTTGCATAATTTATTTTTAATATTAAAAATGTTTATTATTCATGTATACTTAGGCCTTTATCCTTGATTGTGTCCTAATTTGACATGGTATCAGAGCATTATTTATGGTAAAAACATGCAAAAATTCATGTTTTAAAATCTTGTGTTTCAACTTGCATGTTATAGATATGCCATTCATTGACCTAACACATTGAAGATTCACTATTTTCTCAGATTTTTCTCTTCTTATAGGCTCATCTACTTATCCAAATTTAGAAAATAAATAAGGGAAATGTGTCTCTTTTTAGTCATATATCATTTGGTAGGTTTTCATGCAAAACTACTTATGCCATTAGATTTAAAAGGTACCAAAACCATAGAGTTGATTGTAAACATGACCTAGTTTTATGATAATCAATTTTGACCATTTTGGAGGGTTTGAAGGTATTTTTATGGATTTTGTGCAAATGTATACTATCTAAGTCTCTAAATAAAAATAATTTTCTAGGTTTGTAGATAAATTTGGTGGGTATTTTATGGATTTTATATAGTGGTACTAGATCTAAATATTTTAGACTTGGTAGAAATTTTGTACTTACTTTCACATGTCATATATTTCAACATCTTTAACATTTACAAAACTTTAGACATCTTTGGCACTTATAAGGACCACTCCTATCTTTGATGTTATAAATTTCCATTACTCTATAACCTTTAAGACCTGAGAATTACATAAATATTCAACAAACCCAAGGGCTATGTCAATAACTATCAATCTCAATGACTATGTGAGGGTCCCCTACATATGATTACCTAAACTTTGACACCCTAGCTGCTTATGCCATCCTAACTATCAATGTTTTGACTACTTACACCATCCCAACTATTAATAGGGGACCTGTTGCCAAAACTAAAATTTTCAATGTCACCTATTGCAAGAGGTTAAAAAAACATTAATAACTTTAAAAGGGGACTACAAATATGAGAAAAAACCAAACAAATACAAAAGGCTCTTATTTATACCTAATTGCATTCTACCCTCCTAAGTTTGACGTGATGCCATAGGGATGTCAAATTTAAACTTACAAGTTGTGGCATTATTCATTTGTATTTGTGGTGAATTGGTGATGTCAACAAACCCTCCAAAGGTGACATCATAAAGGGGGAACACTCATCATAAGCCTTAGCCCCATGGTCATATGAAAGTTTATCCCTTGTTTACAACCAACCCAAGGGGGCTAAAATTTCCATGAAAATTTGAGTGAAATATTTTTCACACCCAAATTTATACAAAGTGGAAATTTTTTTATGAGCAATAACTTCAAAATCACATAATTTTCAACTTACAACTAATTTTTAGGTACTATTTTTTTTTGAAAGCATGATTTTTTGAGTTCTATGAATTGGTGCCTTTATCAAGATTTATAAAATTTAATGCATGTAGATTTAGGAGGGGTTCATATCCTTATCTATATTATACTAATCAGTTCAACACATACTTTCTTCATCATGGATCATCATCAATTTTGATTTTTACACCATTTGACTATCACAAGTGGAAAACCAAAGTTTAAATCCTATTGAAGAGCAAGGGATTACAATAGATCACTATAGGTATAAAAAAATAACTTACATTCGATGTAGATAAGGTGAAGTGGTTTAATAAAAGTGATGAAACCTATCGCTTATTATGCCTTTTTATGTCTCCCAACTTGATCTTTCATATTGAATCTATAAATTCTCCTAATGATGTTTGGACCACATTGGAAAAACTCTTTGGGAAGCATGACATAATGAAATGTCATGATTTGGAGAATGAACTCATCAGTTTGAGTTTAGATAATTTTGACATTATACAAGACTTATTCAAAAAATTCAAATCAATTAGGTTACAGTTGAAACTATGTGACACAAACAAAAAGGATGATAAATTGATTCTTTTCATTCTTTCCAAATTGGTTTCTAACTATTCTATCTTTTTTAATACCTTCCACACCACTAAACATGCCCTTAGAGATACATTGACCATTCTATCCTTGGATAATTTTGTTGTTAACTTGACTCAAGAGTAAGATAAACTTATTCAAATAGGTACACTTAAGTCCTCAAAATCACATGCCTTAATTATCCATCATGAAATATAGAAGGCTTCCATAAAAAATAAGGAGAAGAAATATAATAAGGACCCAATACAAAGAAAGGGTTAAAGATTTGATGCTAAGTCCAAATTATCATCTAAGTCCTCCTCTTCAGGTGGGAAACCCAAGAAAGAGTGACTTACATGTGCTTATTATAATAAAATTGGGCATGATGAAACCAAATACATGAATAAGTAAATTGATCAATTGACTAATATGTTTAATAAACATCATATAAATGTCCTTGATTTTGCTAATCAAAGTTCATCAACACATGAAAGCTCTAAGGCCAAATATAATAGTAAGGGAAAATAACTTGTTGTACTTACATCCCAACCTTCCACATGGGTTATTAATTATGGTGCTTTGTACCACATATTCATCACATGACCTTTTCTCATACTTGGAGCCTTGCTCCATGCCTTCAATTTTTTTAGGTGATAATACTTCCATTGAAGTTATTGGGAGAGTATCTATTGAAGTGAATGATGAGAAATTTCAAGATGTTCTATATGTCCCCTCATTATCCTCCAATATATTATCTATTTATTAAATCACACATTTGTTTGAGCAAGAGAGTTGAGTTCACACATAATTCTATTTTTATTAGGGAAGCAAACATTGAATCCATAGTTGTATTTGGGAAAGCAAATCACTAGTTATGATTATATACTTTCTCACATTTTCTCTTGATTAAACCTCTACTATATTGCTCATTCATTCAGATAGGGTGAGTAAATTATGGCTTGAGAAATTTGATCATCTCAAATATCTCTACCTAGAGCAAATTAGTCATCATGACATGGTTTCAAGGCTATCATGTGTTCATTTTTATTATGGAGTTTGCCAAGATGCATACTTGGTAAGCATCTTGAAGAAAAGTATGACAAAGGAAAACCATGGAGAGCTATGTAAATATTGGAGCTGGTTCATAATGACATTACTAGTCTATTTTTAGCTCCTTAGCTCAATAAGAATAAACATATTATTATTTTCATTGATGACTTTTTGAGGTATACTTGGGTGTACTTTATTAAGCATAAATATGAGGTCTTTGATCATTTTCAAGACTTCAAGGCACTAGTATAAAAATAGTTAGGTAAAATCATTAAGATTTTCCATATAAATATTGGTGGTGAGTATGCCATTAATAATTTTTGAGAAATCATACACTTTAAATGGGATTGAACTACAATGTATAGTTCTATTGTACTCAACACACCCCACTCTTAATTTTTTTTGAATAGGGGCTAATTATTATTTGAAAGCCTAGTTTCTAATTTAAAAATCCTTTTTTATTGGAAATCATCCAGGTACTTAGGAAAAAGAGGTTTCAAAGTTATTAATTCCTATATTAGTGGTTCTTGTTAATCACATTACGCTATGTCAATGTAATTTTTATTTTTCCCACATCAAGGTTTGTTTTCAATTTCTATGTTTTATTTAAACTAACTATCAATGGATTTCAGAGTTACATGTATGCAGGTTTTATTTGAATTTGAAAAATAATTACAATCTAAAAATCCTAAGTATTTTGATCTTCACATATTTTACCACTTCAAAAATTTTAGTTTTTGTGACTTTTTTTCATTGATTTGGGTCTTTAAAAATTTTACATGCCATGGATTTTGGCATTTTGTAACTTTCATACTTCATGACTTCTGGGTCTTCACTATTCTTGGTCTTCATATATTTTGATGTTGCTTAAATTGGTTTCATGTGTTTTGGTTGTCACTAATTTTAGCCTTCACATATTTTGATCTTCACATGTTTTGTTTTCATATGTTCATGTAAAATGCCAAAGGAATATTTCAATAAAATTTATAATATATAAAAGTTGTGGGTTTTCATGTTTCACACATCTAATGCTTTGCATGATTTGACTAAATGGAAATTAACTAAATTTAAGACACTTGAATTTTGAGATCATGATGCTTGGTATAATTACATAGATATGAAACTAACAACCAAGAGACACTTATCATGGGATGACAACATGGCATAACATGAGAAGTCTATGTGGCATACCCACCAAAATAAGTTGCCAAATTAAAATTAAATGAGTGAAACAAACCTAGAGACACTAGAAATTTAATCCATAAACTTAAACAATAATATTCTTACATATTTTAAATTTTATTTACAATAATAATTTATGGAAATAATTTAAAATTTTGACTTACAAATTATCAATTTACAAGAATAATTCAAGAAAATCTGAAAACATAACACACAATTTAATAATAGAATTTGACATGAAGGCCTATGTCTCTAGGTCCTATATCAGTCGATGTATTAGGAAAAATGCTTTAAAAATAATTAAAAACATCTCTAAAATGATAAATGAGCAATTGAAAAATTTTCCTCAAGAAAAAATAATATAAGTCCCTTTTCAAACTTTCTCCCAATTTTGCCTCTAACACCCTCTGCAACTCATACAAGCTTTCTAGCTATAGCCTTTAACAATGGATGCTAAGATTCTTTATATTTGAATTAAAAATACAAATTATTGGATTTATATATCCATTCACATTTATATCCCAAGTGGTTGGGATTTATCTCTTTTACATGAGAGATCACGATTCGATTCTCATGCCTTCACTTTTAATGGACATTATAATCCTTTAATCCCACATTGGAAAGTGGGGAAGCTTTGTGGATATTATAAACCACAAATTTTATGGTGTAATATGCCAAGTATTTTTCATTGGCATGTATTTAATGGGGAATTTCATGGTATGTGGTAATTTCATGGCATATTGAGTGGCATGTTGGGTTTCACATGGATGTTTATGGATAAAACATGGAAGCTAAGACATGAAACATGAATGGAATATGGGGTCACATGGAATTTAGGGTATGACACATGGAAAGGATGTTTTTGGAACATAGAATGTAGGGTTACATGGAAAGTATGAGGTGTCACGTGGAAGTGATATATTATATGGTTTATTTAGAACATTCAGGAAATAATATAAAATTGGACCATGGTAAAATAAATAAGTGGCAAGCCACATGGTGGCTTGAGGACCCACTATGTGGTCCAATCTCCTCTTACCACTTGCAATCCACTCACAAATTATTTTCCACTCACTACTTGTTTATGTCCAACTGGATGTTTTATCCAAACCTATTTTTTTTTTTACTTTCCTTGTTTGATCTTTGACATGTGATATTTTGTGCATATAGGCTCTATTTTGTGAACTATGAGATGCACTAGAAATATCTCAATGAGATATTCACCATGACAATGATCACCTTAAAATTTGATGTCTTCTTTTTTATAGTAAATATGGATCCTCCCAAATCAATCCTCCTTATTGAGAAGGCTTTTTGTCCTCAAAAAGTTGGTACTAGACCTATTACTCAATATGAGGATCTTTTCATGGATCTGGCTTCGGCTCTGACTCTCTTGAATGCTAGATAGTTTTAGGTCTTAAAATATGAGTCTATGAAAATTTCACTTGGTTTTATAACAATCACCATTTTATAATTGCCCTTAGTTTTACAAATGTTGCCCTTCTTGGGTCTTTACAAACACTATAATGATAACAAACATTGCCCTTACTTGGGTCTTATGTATTTATAAATAATGCATATATTTAGGTCTTACAAAAATAAGGAAAATATGTATGCATGTTTTTACACTCTAAAAAATACAAATTAAAATATACAACCTATCTTCTGAGCTATTCTCAATGCTTCTCATGATGACATCTTTTTGTTAACCAATAGTGTTCTTGTTTACAACATAGATGAGTAAAATAACACTAAAGACACTATTTACCTATAATGGTTACTATCAATGTGCTTGGATGAGATATTATATCCCATATTTTATAATGCTATACTAATTTTCCTTCTTGGAAAAAGTTACCTTTCTTAAAGATAAATATGGTTTACCTAGGATAATGCCACTAAACTATATTGAAATTACATCTAAAAAGTTGATGGTAATTGCAAACCCTAGTTTACATGTTTCACTCACATGTACATTATTACCACTATCTATTTTATCTAGAAAATAGGGTTTGAAATTTGGCTTAGTTTCCAAACCTAAGGTTTCTACAACATCTTCTGAGATCAAATTCCTTTGATAATTTTGATAAAAAATAGCATCTATCTTTGAATGTTTAGATATTATCCTTTTAAATAAATGTTACTTACCCTTCGAAGGTGACAAAATTTGAACTATTAGCTTCTCATTGATTACCATCTTCTTCATTGATGTTACCTTAGGTTCTGATTGACAAGATTCTATCTTTTGCTTGATTGAAGATGTAGTTACAACCTTTACCTAGGGTTGTGGATAAGTTTTCTTATATTCTTTCAGCATTTTCCCCTTAACATTTAAGTAAAAACCAAACTTCATGTGTTCTTTAGGTGATTTTGTTTTCTCAGTCTTCTTCTTGACATGTCTCTTAAGCATCCTTATATGAATTTTTAAGGCATAATTATAAGATACATTTTAGTATTTCTTCTTTTCATACCTTGTTAAGTCATTTAAAGATGTCTCACTAGATTTAACTGCTTCATCTTTTGAGAATGCTTCCTTCAACTCTTTAGGGTGTTCTAACTTACTGCTTGAGTAAATCTTAAGGTCAACTTTTTGGGAATATTGTTCTTCACTTCCATATCCTAATCCTGCATGAAGTGGTCTCTTTGCAACCTAGATTGGTTGGACAATTCCTTGACCATTAATGCCAAGGCCTTTTCCTTCAAATCCTATTTTAGCTAACAACTTAGAACCTATTCCCTTTGTGTAATTTTGATCACAGTGCATCAATGCTTTATTAGAGCCTCGTAATTTGTTGATCTTATCATTGCTCTACTGCTTGTTGACTTTGATTTTGTGATTATAGGTATTGCATTATCACAGTGATAATGGAGTTCAGTAATAACTAAATTTGAGCCAACATTAGATCCATTTTTATATAATAACTAAGTTTATTTAAATAAAAAAATCACAAATTTACCCACATACTTAGTTCTAATATCAAACTTGACATTTTAGAGCAATGTCTACATAGAAGTTAGCCCATAACATTAATTTCTCTAAGACCAACCTGATCCATAAACTTCAACAATAATACACTTGCATATTTTAATTTTACTTCAAAATAAAAATTTATAGAAATAATTTAAAAATTTGACTTACAAATTATCAATTTACAATAATAATTCAAGAAAATCTCAAAACACAACACACAATTTGATAACAGAGTTTGGCATAAAGGCCTACGTATTCGGGTCCTATATCAACTGATATATTAGGAAAAATGCTTGAAAAATAATTAAAAACATCTCCAAAATGATAAATGAGCAACTAGAAAATTTTTCCTTAGGAAAAAATAATATAAGTCCCTTTTTAGACTTTCTCCTAATGTTTGATCTTTGATGCATGATATTTTGTGCATATAGGCTCCATTTTGTGAACCATGAGATACCCCAAAAAATTCTCTAGGAGCTCTTTATTGTGACAATGATCTACTTAAAATTTGAGATCTTCTTTTTTAGAGTGAATATGGATCCTCCTAGATCAACATTAATTGAACATGAACTGGAATTAAAGAAAACATCATTGAGATAGATGATCAAATTTTGAAGAGACATCTCCCTTATTGATTATCAAAGAGCCTAAGAAAAATTGCATTTTATGAAAAGCTAATATCCCTAGTTTTCTCCATTTTCTTGGGAAATACTTCCATCTACCACTCAATTAAACTATCATGTAAACCATGAAACTAGTCCAAAAGTAAGACATGGATTCATCATACATGGCATAAATATTAGCTCTATCACCATATAAGTTATCCATCAAATATTCAACTAAGTTTACAGATACAATGTTCAACTTGATTGTGTTTGATGGTAACTATGTGAATTACATAGTCTTATAGGACATTATGGAGAACATTGATGCCTACTCATGTGAGGAAAGATTAGTAGTTGAATAAAAATAACTAGTAGTAGACTTAATACCCATGAAACATCAACAATTATATTTTATAGTTGCAAAGCCTAAAGTGATGCCATGCATCGACCTACTTCATGAATTTTTTTGTAGGCAAGGTATCCGTTGGCTTCCCACAGCATGAAAATAAGAGGATGGTTGTAGCTTCAATTTTAGGGGATGATTTTCAAAGGTAATTATAATTTCCATTCATAGATGCCACCTATGATGGGATAAGGATCACAATGTGGAGGAAAAACAACATATTTGAGGATGTATTAAAAAGTTAGATAATCTTAAGAGATAAGGTAATCGTCAAAGCCACTTCTTCAGTCTTAATAATAAAATTTAGAATGGGAATTTACATTGGGATGGAATTTTTGAATAGGTTGTATGAGTGCACCATCATCCATTATATTTGATTAGAATGGGTTCCACTATTAGAATTATTACTAACTTTAGGATTGACCTTCACCCTAGGTGAGATCATGAGTGTCAAACTCCAATAGTAAATGTTCAAAAAAGATAAGAGGCTAGTCTATGGTCACTTATTCATGATGTCTTACTTGTTGGATGCTATCATGGCCATGGTGTATGTGCATAATATATGGATTTGGATCCTATCCCTAGATTGCATAAAAAATAGAGTATGTGACTTTTTTCATTTCTTGTATATTTACTTCTACATGCAACATATTGTTTGAATTACTGAGAATGTATATCCTCAATTTTGGAGGGCTATCCATGAGGAACCACTACCCTGAGTCTCAGATCTCATCAATAACACATTGTGGCTTAGGAGAGACTACTATATTTATCTATATTATACTATAATAATGATTGATGGAACTAAGGTAGGACCCTTTTGTTTTCTCAAATACGTTCCCTACAAGTAGATGAAACAAGAAATGACATATCAACTTTGGTGGATCATTGATGAAGATATGAGGAAGAAACAAAAATGAATTTTCCATAGATCTTTAATCTTAGGCCAAATTAATTACACTAATAGGAATCAATTTGGTTTTATTTAGAACTTTATTCACTAGTGCCTCTACCAGAGGTAAAATTTAGAAGCATGTTATTAGCCTAGGCATCCCATACAAGCATGTGCCCTATCAATATGATTTCATTTTCCTAAACCCTAGGGATGATGTTGAGTTTTTAAATATGATGAAAATGGGGGTTTATAGAGGACCTAATAAGGGCAATTCAAAAATACCCCTCATTCACCATTGTTGAGTCTCAAACTCAAATTATACCTTCACTCACCATTTAGGTTTGCCTATGCCATAGTTTATTACAACCCAAACAAATACCATCATGACATATATAAAAGATATTAAAATGAAAATATACATTGTGCACCCCATTCTCCAAACTAATAACTTGGATTGGCAAAATATTATATTCCCATCTTTTCTAGACCCACTCCAAGTAAACACCTTAATGCTCTCTCTAGAGGATATTTTTTCAAGGGGAACCAACCAAGCCACTCAACCAGTTAATACAAGAGAAATTATAATTCTATAATGGGAAAAATACTTAAGTTTTTAGGATTCCTAAAGTCCAAATCTAGTAATTTATAATCTTCCCACAATTAGCTATATTTTTAAAAAATATACAGGGGCCATTTAAAGAATCAGGAAGAAAAAGATATAAGATGAATTTAGCCAAGGCCTAATCTTTGAAGAGAGACAACATGTCTTCTCTTGGTCTAAAATGAAGAATCAAAGAATTGAGGAATCTCCATAAAATGAATATTTTGTGGCCTATTTAAAAACACACATAGAGGCTCTAATGGAGCTCCATAGAGGCACCAACTAGGGTAGGTAAGATTTGAAACAAGAATTAAATCAGGTTCTAAAACAACAAATTATGCATATTCTCAGAGAGATATAAAATGATGTGCAGAACGTAGCCCTTAGGTTTTATAATATTCTTGACACTATTAATACAATAAATGTTTAAATGTCTCCCCATTTGGCTGAGACTATCAAATTATTTAATTATCTGAAGGAAGAAGAAAATAAATTGAGATTTATCCTAACTTGCACTAAAAATAAGACCTTTGGCCATTTAGACTTGATGACTCCTCTTAAGGTAACTAATTCTCTCCATTTGATAGTTATTAGAACACAAAAATCTCGTTAGTGGCTAGATAACACACAATACTTAATTCCAAAGTTATAAAAACATGAGAAACAAGCTGCGCAAATTTTGTAAGAGTCAAAATTGTCTCAAGTAAGGGACACCTCAACAAAGTTGATTGATAGGGACAATTTTGATAAGTTAATTTAGATGGGTGCTATAGATTTTAAACAAAGTCTTCAAGGATGCATTGGGGAGGAGATTGAGTAGGATATTGGTTTTTCTAGGAATAAGGTGATAGAGGTTTAAATCATTAAATTAGATTTCATAACTTCAAAAAAGGAGCATGGGTGCCTACACATTAAAGTCTTTAGGGTTTATATATCACCCTTTCTCAACATTTATTAATCAAAGATTAATATTATCAAGACTACAAGTGTTATCTAGACTTGAAGGTGATGAAACAAAATACAATAGGAGCTTCCAGTTCAACTTTTCCTACTAGTTCAACTCCATCAACCACTTCAAGTGTTGTTCCCTTGGCCATGCAAGTTTCAATGTCAAGTAAATCTTAGTAGCCTAAGATACTATTATATGTATTTATTACATGAGAGTTAATGTATGTAAATTGAAGCTAGTTTACATTTATATGCTATTCATGATGCATGTAAGCATTAACTATGTAATATTGTAACATGAAAATGTTGTATAATTTTGTAGTATACATCTTGTTTTAGAAATATAATTTTGGCCATCCCTAATTATGCATGTAGAGTCTGCATTGAGTTAGAACTATTGTTATAAATATTTACATCTAATTCTAATTTTGGATGATTTTTTAGGATGAGGCAACACCTTCCCCAAATCTATATGTACTTGTAATTATTCCATTTCAAAAGGAAATAATTTTTTTTAATCAATATAGGAAGAAATATTTGGATTATCATGCAATTGTGTTAATGAGTTTATTTTTCAAATATGTGTAATTGATTATTATTGCTTTCCTATTGTTGATTCAGTAATTCAAGGTGTGTAAATTATACTTAGAATTATGTATTATTATTCTTGATAGATGATAATGTAGGATGTGCAAAATCTATTTGAAAATTGGATAATATCATTAATTATAAGCAATAAGGTTGACTATTTCATCTTTTTAAGTGTGTATAAGTGTTTTTATTGATATAGATTTCTAAATAAAACAACAAATACTTTAGATACCTCTTTGATCTAAGTCATAATATTCTATCACAAGGGCATGCAATAATTTCTCTAACTAAGAGAAACCTTTGGTTGAGATCCTAGAGTTTAATGTATCATTTTCCCTCAGACTCCCTAGCTATGTTTGTATGCATGTAAGCAATGACTGCTAGCTATAAACATAAGTTTAAAAGACACTTTTCCATGCAAAGGCAAACCTAGAATTAATCCCTTTCTTGACCACAAAACTTTATTTTATACTCTACCTTCCATTTTTTGTGTTTATTTTGAGATCTACCCACCTTAACTTAGACTATCACCCATCGAATTCAAATAGGATTTTAGTTTCTTTTAGGTTTCACTCACCTATACTCACTTGGTTAAAAACCTACATGCTCAATTGAATAGTACACCACCTATTTATTTTAATACATACCTATAACTCATGACCTAGAGTGGAGTTTATCTCCATAGAGATCCCAAAAAATTAAAAGCCAACTCATTCATGAGATTTGTGTGCATAAAAACTACATCAATATCTCTGTCATAGTGCTATAAGCAGGGCCTCACACTCTACGTGTCTATCCCTAAAAGATGGTTATCCCCTAAATTTGAGTTAGACTAGAGACACCAAGAAGAATAACTAGGTCTAGGGCCCAAACCAGTATTTTAGTTTCACATTTGTCAACCCATCAAAGGCCTAAATCCGTATCAAGTGTTCCCATAGTAACCTAAGCTAGAACACCTTCTAAAATAAGAAACACTCAACCCAATAATCAACCTATGGCTTACCCTTGGTTATATATATTTTATATTTCCATTCCAAGAGACGTATATAATTTGTTAAGGAACCCTAAGAAATACTTACCATCTTTATCCCCTTCAGGAGGAAAAATAAATGAAGAACATATCAAGTCTTTCAAGGCTACCTTAAGATTAATAAATGGTATAGATAAGGATGTTATATGAAAATTTTTACCATTCAAACTATAAGATGCTTATGATTGGTTTCTCAACTTATTAGAGAATTCAATTACTGATAATAGGATCCTAAGATCACTGCATGATTTACAATTAGCATGAACATGTTCAAGTTGATAAAAGATTGATGGACTGCATTCATTCATACAAAGAAGATTCGATGGTGTAAGTGCAAGGTCAAAGAGTCAAGATATAATTATGAGGATATATGAGGTTAATGGGAATAAAGATAGGTTAGAGCATTTTTCTTGGCTTAAGAAAATTTTAATGGATAAAGTTGAGCCAAGGACCAATTTTTGATGGAAATAAATAAGGTCTTGTAGGGTCATCCCATCACCATTGGAGCTCAGCTAAACACTATATACACATAATATTTTCACACTTTTATTGATTACTAATTATTTACATCTTATAAGAATGCATCGAGACTTAATTTCTCTAAGTGCACACCCTAAGGGGTGCATTGGGAAAGGGGTGGATAGACATTTAGTGCTTTGCAAGATTATTGTCTCTTTTTACCATATTGTTACCAATCGAACTAGTTCTTAAAACCTTTACCTAGGCTATTTCTCCTCCCTTGCATAATATTATAGTCTATTTCCTCTTTCTATCCTTCATTTCCTTACTTGGTGCCCTTTTTACCTATTCAACATACTAGGTTGATCTAGTTGACCTAGTCAATTTTGTAGACCTTTTCTCTCTTTTGGTTTGTTAGCCTCCCAAATAACCTAGCATAGACCTAGTGAGTTAGTCCAAAAACATGTTAGGTTAATCGGGTCAACCTAACACAATTGATATTACCAAATTATTTTAGGGTAAGTTTTACCTATAAATACTAGGCCATTTGGTCATTATTATAATATGTAATCAAGAGTTATTATTCACTCGTGCTTCTTCACAATCTGATCTTCCACCATTTTACTTGAGGAGACTTAGCTTAGGTTTCTTATTTTGAAGAATCTAGTCTTGATGATAGGTCTTGGATGCTTTGGCCTAAAAAAGTGATCCTTATAAACCAAAACAACCTCTTGTGAATCCCCTTTGTCCAAGGGAGAGATTGACTCTCGATGGGTTCACATTCAAATAAGTATATTCTAAGTTTGTTTTCCTCTCTTTTAATATATAGAAGTAACATAAGTGTGGGCTCAAATAATATTACTCTTCATTTTCTATGTATTAGGGTGTTACTCATACTTAATTTATTTGAAGTTCCCTATACATGTTTTGATTGCTTTGCTATAATAACCCCCACTTTGTGCCACAAGCTTTGGTGTGCACTAGATTAGATTTACTTTTCTTGTTATTAGATTAGTGAAATATTAAATCATATGACTCTTTAGGGTTGCTATGTGATTTGTTAGACTATAGGATTTGGAACCCTATCTCACATGGTGTGTTGTGACAAGTGATCCCCTAATCGAGTCTAGTGGATCCTCACATTGGTCATGCTCTTGCTTAATAATTATATGCCCCAATCAAAAGTGTAGGTGTGCTCTATCCCATCTGATCTATGATTAATTTATGGACATTATGCATTTTTGATTTCATAAATTTTGGTGAAACTAACATGAATCAAACCTTTACAGGATTTATTTCACTTATTTCATTTCTATTCATCATTATTTTTATCATATCTTTACTATGCTAGATCGACCCTATCAACCCAATTATTTATCTCTGTGTGCAAGTTTGTAGAAATAGGAAACTTGCTCAACCAACTTGAACCAATATAGGTTTTAGAACTTACAGAATTTTGTTTAGACAACTGGATCAACCAACTCAACCTAATGTAGGTTTTTTTTAATAGTTTTTAGACTTCTTGTTTAACCTACTAAGTTGACCAGGTCAACCTAGTGTATTTTAAACACTTTTAGCAAGTTCCTATATTCCTTGATTTACCAGCTTGACCCAGTTTGTAGTTTTTTGATAGTTTCTCCAGGGTCCTTAATCAATAATCTTCACTTTTTCATCTCTAAACCATTTTAGTTATTTTATATTCCTATGTATCTTTTTATTTTTGTACTTTCCTTTCACAGTTTTCAATCTTCAAAACTACCTTTACACAATCAACTAGGTCAACCCTGTGGACCTAGTTCTATGTTCTATGTTTTTTGAAATAAGTAGGTCGACCTGGCTGACCTAGTGCATTTTTAGACTTTGCTTCCATATTATAGGTTTGAACCTATCAACCCTATTATATATGATTTTCTATATAGTTTCTCAACTATACCTTATTTTATAGTTAGAATGAACCATATATGTTAATCACATCTTTCTTTTTAGTTGTTTGCATGCTTAGAATAACTCACATAGTCTAATTAGGGGATTTTTAATTAATCATTTAGTTTCACTATTTATATTATTTTACACACATGAACAAGCTAAATAAACATCAATAAACATTTAAGAATTTGACTACCTAGGTCTACCTACTTGGATTTCATCACCAAGGGGGAAGCTGACTTGATGCTCTGGTCAAGTATAAATTTTGGTTAATGGTATATTTTAGCTAAGCACATATTAACCTAATTTTTATGGTGTGTGAAGTGAGGGAGTATGCCCCAATATCAATCTTGTATCATTACCACTATAGTCCCTTTCATCTTAAACTTACCTAAAACTATCCATAGATTGATATCTAATACCTTGATTATATCCAATCTCCATTTACATTTAAAATCATTTTAAATAATCTAATCAACATTCTAGGTTGACTAAATATCTAGCTTTACTTTTCAAGTTGTTTACTTACTCTTTGATCAATTATATATGCAAAAGCTTACATTAGCCAGTGTTAATGCAAGATTTTGCTTTATATGCATCAATCAAATTGGCCAATGTCAATTCATTTGATTGTGTGTTTCCTTTCTACACTTACTTTCTTAGATTACCTATAAATTATCTTGTTTTATTTCTAAACTTATTATCAATCTTTTCCTCTTCCTTGTTCACTATACTATTTTGACCTAGTTAACCCTGTACTTTTTATAGCTTTTGTGCACTACACTAGATCAACCTAGTTGACTTAGTATAGTCTACAAGCCTTGTTTCCTAAACTAGGTCAATTTGGTTGACCTAGTTCTATTTCTTGCTTTTCTTGTTTTTTAATCTAATTTCCCATTTTTTTATTTTTGCATCTGGTTCATGTCTCTTTATTCAGAATGAGGTCTCTTATCAATTTTTTTTGGACAAACTAAATCCATTTAGATACTATATGGGATGTTCATTCTTTCCTCTCTTTTCCTCCTAAGAGAACATTCACTCTTGGGGCACCTCTTCTCCTCTTTCATCTATGAACTATAACATGGTGCAAATAATACCCTAAGATGAAGTTGATGGATCCAATCCTTTCCATACTTATTAAAACAATTATTGAAAGTCTCCAAACCAATGTGGGAGTGATTGATATAAATCTCTTTAACAATCCCACTAATAATTATTCTTCAAATATTCCTCCCCTAACACTAATTTGGGGAGTGCTCCAACCAACACTAACTCATTTCCAAATATAACCCAAATCTTATCTCAAGTCATTCAACAAATGGACATCATGCAAAAATCTAACACCAACCAAATGATGCATCTTCAATAGCACTTAATCAATGTGGCTAGTCAAACTCCAACAATTCATCCTCAAGCTAATCCTAATTATATTCCTTCACCTCTTAGGTATGCCTCGAGTAATGTTATTACTCAACCCATAATGAATAACAAGATGATTCAAACCATTCAAAATTAGCCTTTATCTCCATTCATTGTATCCATTGATATTGGTAACATAACTCCAAATATCAAATATAATGGGATTAAAGACCTTGATTCATTCCTCAAAGCCTTTGGAAACCTTTACAAAGAGTGGATCCAAACTAATACATTTGCCACAACTAAACTATTAGTCAACACTTTCACTGGTGATGTATTAGAATGGTATAATCAACTTCGTTAACATTCTATTTGGAAACTTGAAGATTTGGTCAATCTTTTGGTTAAAGAGTTTTAACATAATGATCTCCCTAAAAATTATCTTAGTCACTTCATAAATGCTAAAAAATCTTCTAATGAATCTGTTCATGACTTTATTAAAAGATGGAAATATTTAGCTCATAAAGTTGATCATAATATGACTGATGATAATTTATTTGAACTCTTTATTACCACTCTTACTCCCAATCTTTAATACAAGGTTCTAACCTTTGCTCCTCAAACTCTTAATGAAGCTCTTGACCAAGCTAAGCATCAAGACTTTCTTGTGAATCAATTCAAACCCAATCATAAACTTCTTAAAGGATATTTTCAAACATCTAGTGTTATCACTAGTAATACTTCTCAAAACAAACCTAGAATTACCAAATCTTATGTTCCTTTACCATCTCATACACCTCTTTCAGTTCAAAAAATAAAATAATTTTTACCACCCTCAAAACCTTTCATTTATCCCAATGATCCTCCTAAGTGGTATGATCCCAATCTATTTTTTTGGTTCCATGCCAACATTGGGCATTTTCATGAATCTTATAGAGGGATCACTAAGTGTGTTGTTTCTTATATGCTTGGTGACTCATTCAACCATGGGGCTATGATCAATCTTAATATTTAAGAGTATGCTACTGCATCTCAAAAGTGATAAAGCTTTAAAGCTTCTACTTATAATAATCCAAAATATTCTTAAAAAATAATCAATCAAATGTCAAGGATATTTGTGTCATCGATACCAATTATTATCTATATTATAACAACTCTCAATATGTCAACACTGCTAAGGTTAATTATCAACATAAACCATCCCACAAAGATTTTATTATCAAGCTTAAGAAACCATATTTAAAAGAACAATTGCTTAAAGATACCACTACCACTCATGATTATTTGAAAGCACCTAAGGAACAACTTCCTCCTAATCCTTACACCATATATATACCTCCTAGATCTAATTTAACTTCTAAACCTCATGCTATTTCTTATAAATCACATTAGAATTTTATTGAAGAACTCAACTCTATACCTTGTAAGATTCCTCTTATGGAGTTGGTTCACACTTCACCTTATCATCATAAATTTTTTATGCAACAACTTTAATAAATTAAAGATCCATATTCAATAGATGAAGAACCACCTTACATTGATTCTCAACTAACTAATGTCAATACCATTTAGACTATGTGTCCTTCTTCCAAGCCTTCCATTGAATTTATTAAAGAGGACATGATCAATAACAAAATTCTTTTTTGTGCTAATGAACCACCTCTCTTTATCAAAGTAGCCATCAATACCACCCTTATACAAAAATTTATAGTTGATTTAGGTTCTAGTATTAATGTCACATCTTTATGGCTCATTCAACAACTTGGTTATAACCAAAATCATCTTAAATAAACCCATCTTACTTGTCATGGATTTGACAACACTAATCAAAATCCACTTGGATATATTTGGATTTCATTAAACATTAGATCTAATACTTTTAGAACCAATATTATGGTCTTTGATCTTCCTTTGTCCTATAACATGATTTTTAGTCATCCATGGACTTATTAGATGAGGGCCATTACCTCTTCTGGTAGTCAGTGTAATAAATTCTTACATAATAGAAAATGTTACAAACATGAAGTTGATCCCAACCCATGGAACATCTAGCTTCCCAATCTTAAGCCTCAATATCAAATTCCTACAATTTATAAAATTAATAGTTCTCCTTTACCTACTGTCATCAACATGAATCTTGATCTTCAAGTTATTCTTATGGATTTTGATGATGATGAGCCCTATGAGTTGTAACAAAATTGAAATACTAAGAATCTACCTCCATATATTTTTGATTGGCTTCCTCCTTCTATCTTACCCAAAGATCATACTATTCCTATTATGGATGAGATTACCAATTTTTCCCCTCCATACAATGCTCAGGAGACATATTTACCTAAAGATTCCTTCACTTGAAATGATTTTTTATTGTTTAAATTATTTCAAGATCCTCTCACCATGTCCCCTCATACATTTAAAAACATTTATATTTCACCTTCTGAAACTCCCCCAATTCTCAAGCATGTATGATTTATCTAACATATGATGACAACTATATCATGGCCCAAGATCACTCTAGAGATTTGGATGTCTAGCACTATCAAAATATTTTAGCCCAAATTCATGATTTCAATCAGGATATACATACCATATCTACACATCATGACTTAAATCCTGAAGGTCATCTACCTCCCACCAATTCTCCACTTATCGATACTCCTTGGGTGGTAGAAAAAATTACACCTTTAAAACCTACAGATGCCCCTATATCTTTTATACCTCCTATGGATCCTATCATTTCTTCATATTATTATCTCATCCTTGAATCTTCAACACTCAAATATCCTTGAATTAATCTTCTCCATCTACTTCCAAAATTACACTAGATTCCAAGGCAACCGATGTCCATCAAATTCATTTTGAATATGATATCCATGGCAATAAAATTCTAGACCTTAAAGTAGATGTTGAATATTATGGTCTTCTTCCTACCTTTCCTAGTGACAAAACTATTCTTGAGTTAATTCTTGCTCAAGAACCTCAAATTCCTTGGCAAATCATAAACTTGGAAATTTCAAGAATAAAAATCCTTGATTCAACAACTTTATCATCATCATTGATCCTAAAACAAATTCAATTTCAGCCTTGCCTAGTGCACCTTACCATTTTCAAGATGGTAATGCCATGCTTATCAAAGAAATAATGCATATCAAATATGGTACCCCATCTTCTCTTCAACTAATCAAAATTTATCGAGAACTCTCACCATCTGAACATGACAATTTTAGCCTATTCTTTGATAAATATCAAGAGTCATTATCTTGGTCCTACCAAGACATTCCTAACATTAACCCTAGTATTATGGTTCATAACATCATCACTTATCCTAATGCTAATCTAGTGCAACAAAAACAATGCAAATTCCCACCTAAAGTTACTAATCTATGTCATAAGGAAATGATTAAACTACTAGATGCTAAATTAATTAAACTAGTGGATCATTATGAATGGGTTTCTAACATTGTTCCCATTTGAAAGAAGGTCATTATGGTCATCTTCATTTATATTGATTTCCAAAACCTTAATCTTTCTTATCCTAAGGACAACTTCCCCTTACCTTCCATAGATGCCATCATTGATTCCATGACTATTTAAGAAATGATATCCCTTATGTATGGCTTCTTGGGATATAATAAGATTCATATCACTCTCAAAGACCAACATAAGACTACTTTCACCACAAAATGGGGCACCTATTGTTATGTAAAATGCCCTTTGGTCTCAAGAATTCTAGGGCCACTTACTAATGTGTAATGACTCACATATTTCATGATCTCATCCATAAAATTATTGAAATTTATGTGGATGATCGTATTACTAAATCTAAACATTATAAGAACCATCTTTTTGATCTTGCTATCATCTTTGACCATCTCCTTAAATATAAAGTTAGACTTAATCCTTTCAAATGTGTTTTTGGAGTCACATTTGGAAAATTATTAGGATTCTTAGTCTCTCTCCATGGCATCAATGTTGACCTAGACAAAATTAGTGATATTGTTGACATGCCCATTCCTTGATCTATTCCTGATATTTGTACTTATTTAGGCAAAATTGGGAAAATTAGATGATTTTCCCTTAAAATGGCTTATTGCATTCACTCTATGAATTCCCTTATCAAGAAAGGTAAAAATTTAAATTGGATGGATCCATGTCAAAAATCCTTTGATAATATGAAAGAGTCATTACTTCATCCACTTACACTTCATCCACCTTTCAATGATAAACCTTTAATTCTCTATACTTCTTCCACACCTATTTCCATTGGGGTAATGCTTGCCAAATAATATGATACATGAAGAGAGTATGTTATTTACTACATTATCTGAGGCCTCCTTGATTATAAGACATGTTATACCAAAGTTGAGTGTGATTGCCTCACTATCTATTTTTGTAGCTAAAAAACTTTGTCATTATATTCTATATCAAAATACTTATGTCATCATTCATTCTAACCCCCTTCCTTATTTATTCTCTAAAGCCTTTATTCCTAGAGATATAATTGGAAAATAGATGGTCTTACTTATGGAATTTGATCTCTGCATCATCACACAAAAAGCTATTAAAAGGCAAGTCATAGTTGACCAACTTGCCACAGCTCTCATTCCATCCACTTCTTCATTTCAAGATGATCTTCTCTATGATAATATACTTTTCATTGAAGGTATTAATCAAGATATATCCCTTAAAGACTATTTTCATATCTTTACTATTGATATTGAAGCAAATAATATTGAAGAATCTTTCCCTTCCTCTGGTACTACTAAATCAAAGGTAGTTATCAAAGAGCTCCCTGAAATTAATGTTAACTTGCATGAGGATACTTAGAGCCTCCACTTTGATGGTGATACATGCCTTCAAGGAGATGGGATAAGTTGAATTCTCACTAATCCTCTCAATAAGATCATTCCTTTATATTTTCACTTCACTTTTGATGTCACCAACAATATGGCCAAATATGAAGCTCTTATCTTAGGCATGACAGCTTCTCTTGATCTAGACATCCAATATCTTCATGATTTAGGAGATTATACACTCATTAGTCATCAGGTTAATGGTGATTATCAATGTAAAATTGAGAACTTCATTACCTATCATCAAATTGTAACCAGTCTTGCCAAAGACTTTATCTCTTTCACTATCAAACCTATTCCTTGCTACCAAAATTCCATTACTAATTCTCTTTCCTCTTCAGCTTCTCCCTTTCATCCTCATCAAGTTATTTTTTATCCTTAATTTATTATTCAAATACAAATATCTCCACCATATTTCTAACCACTTGATTCACTTATTTTTCACATCAAGGCTATGAGTATTAGACAAAGCCTATGGTGGTACCAAGATATCATTCAATACTTAGAACATCAAATTTATCCTCCTGATCTAGATTCTTGTGAAAAGATAACCATTCATAAACAAGCTTGAAGTATGTATTTCAACATAACATCATTTAATATCATAATTCCAAAGGAACCTTAATCTATCATGTTATGCAAGATGAGGTTCCTCCTCTTCTTGAGGAAGCACATGGGGCATTTATGGTGGTCATTGTAGTAGACATGCAATAACATGCAAATGTATACGTATGGGTTACTTTTGGCCTATTATTGAAAAGTATGCAATTGAATTTGATAAGAAGTGAAATCATTATTAGCTTCATAGTGATCATATCCATTTACCCCTACTGAGCTTAAAACTATCAAATCTCTTTGAAAATTTTCCATATGGGGATTTGATTTCATTGGTAAAATTCTTTGTTCCTAAGATGAGCACATCTTTATCATCACCGCTACCGAGTACTTTACCAAATGGGTAGAAGCCATGCCCTTTTTTAATGTTATTGGTCCTACCATATCCAAGTTCATTATTAACCAAATTATTTATTGCTTTGGCATTACACATACCATCATTTCAAATAATGGTGGTAATTTAAAAAATAAACATGTTAAACAACTTTGTAAAAAAATAAAGATCAATCACAAGTTTTCCATGCCTTATCATTTATAATGCAATGGTCAAGTTGAGGCCACCAATAAAATTCTAAATAAAATTATCCAAAATACAATTCATGAAATGTACATATATTTCCATATTCATATTTACCTTATACTTTGGACCTATCAGACTAGCATTTATACCACCACTAGGGAAACTCCATTTTTGTTAGTCTATAGTTTTGAGTCAGTCCTTCCATTATAAGTTAATCTTCCCTCTCTTCATATATCTATCCATGGAATTATTATCAATGAATAATTATGTGAAGATTGACTTAATACCCTTGATCTTTTTGATGAACATCATCTTTTTGCATTACATTATAACCACCAATACAAGGCTCACATTGCCTAACAACATAACAAATGTGTTAAAATCTTCACTTTCAATGTTGGTGATCTTGTCCCTAAATTAGATTAAAACCATGATAAATAAGGTAAATATGCCAAAAAATGGTGGGGCCCATACTTAGTCAAAGACATTCTTGGTCCAAGCACTTATCATCTTCAAACTAATGAAGGCCATATTTTCAAAGAGCTTGCCAATGCTCAATTCTTTAAAAAGTACTTTGCCTAAACATTTCCTTCTTATCATGTTTTTTATCTATATCTATCTATTTTTTTTTGTATGTTACTTAAGCATGGATTTCTCCCTCTGTAGTAATTTTCTTTCTTTAACAAACCTTTAGTCCTCCATTTTGGTCTTTTAGTTTCTTGATGTACCATAGTCTTCCTTATCTTCTTGCATTTTCTCTCATTTTTTGCACCCCTTAGGTTTTATTTTGTGAGTTACTTTATAAGACCATGGATAAGACCTAACATCCCTCACAAAACCACCATATTTACTTATTTTCCTTCTCATCTTGTTGCTTGCCAATGCTATTTTGACATCCTTTGGGTTTTTTTTGTGAGGTGCTTTGTCAAAAGGCTCCCTTAATTTTTGATTAATCATCACCCTAGTGGGTATCTCTTATGAGTTGCTTTGTAAGACTATGGATAGGACCCAACCCTCCTCATAAAATTACCATTATTTTCATTTCTTTATCCATGTTCTTAAAATTTAGTTTTCACTTATTTTTGTAGATAGAATATGTATAAAAACTATGTTAGCATGATTTCCTCCATTTCCCTCTTTTTTATGATAAGGAATCAAACTTTACTATAATTTTATCCATATTTTTCCTTTATCACATTTTTTTTAATTTGGAGCAATTCAAAATTTTCCATGTGTCATTCCTCTTGATTTCCCCTTTCTTTCATCTCCTCATTGGATAAAACAAGGTCGAAGACATGATAGCATTTTTATTTTACCTAGATTTATGAGACTCTTAGACCCCATGCTCTTTGAAGTTTCTCTCTCTTATCCACCTTATCCAAAGTTTTCAAATGAAAGTCATATTTAGCACCATGTTTGGTTTTTCAAATCCGTATGGAGGAGGAAAAGAAAAAGCAATCAAAAGAAAGTTAAAAGCTAAATCATTTGAAACAAAAGGCAATGATATATAAAAGGCAACATAAAAATCTCAAAAGTAAAATTCACATTAAAATAAATGATTACAAACACATCTCCTATCTCTAATCAAAGCTCAAACTCCACAATCTACTTCACATAGAACCAAAGTCCTTCGGGATGTAGTAGGCTAGTATATTGGAATAGGGGAATTTAAAAAACTCTATGGTACTACCTACTTTCTCACACAAGTACCCAATATTCACATTAGACTGATGACTCTATAAGGGGTCCTGAAGAGTAGGGAACACATCATGGGGAGGTAGGTCCACTTTACTTTTCATGTATATAGCCTTCATGGGATGATCTATATAATCCATTTGTTTACCCAAGACTTGTGTTGCTAAGAGAAGTTCTTCATAGTTCTCAAGGTCAAAAGTCCTCTTGTTTTGACAAACCTAATTTGAGTGTCTTGAATTTGATAAAGAGTTCTCTCTACCTTAGTTTTTCCTTCATTCTCCCCTCCACACATTTCATCTCCCCCATTGATATATAAATTGTGATTCTAAATATATTTTCTTTCTTCTTTTAATTCCTTCTTCATCTTTTAAAAACATGCTAGCACTACTTTATTTTAGTTTTATCTATCCTTAGAGAAAAACATGTTTGAGAAACTTTAAATCATTTTATTTACACCATGATTTACATTTACTAAACCTACTTTACCTTATTTTTACCATTTATCATGATTTTGCTATCTTGCTATAACAAACACCTCAGTTTGTACCCTTTTTCCATTATTGAGTGAGATGTGGCTTGTACTGCTCACTCATCAATGCTATTTTCCATTTTATGTACCTTTTTATATTGATGATTGAGATGTGGATTGTTATTTCTCACTAATCAATGTTGTTTTACCATTTTGTCTTCATAAGTAGTCTTTTTACCATTTATTTTGTTTTTATTTAACCATCTTGTTTGACATGTGTCATTTGTTTCATTTGGTGAGTTTGCCTTTCTTACTTTGGGATAGCTTGTTTGAGTTTTTTGATCTTTAATAGAATTGGCTTTTTGGTTACCCAATTTAATCTTGTTTTTTGACTTGGTCATTTGGTCTAACATAACACTTATCACCCCAACTTGCCAAATTTTTAAAGTACGTCTCATCCTCATAGTAGCAACTATCTTAGATTCTCTTGAAATTGTCTATTTTTGGTCATTAGTTTTGTATTATTGGGTTTGTCAAAAGTAGTCTCTGTTCCCTACACAATCAAAACTAACAACACAATAGGCAACCATCCCATTATAAAAGGTAAGTCAAGGTATGTATTGAATTTAATTTTAGATTAGTTTTCCTTTTAGTCATTTACTTTTAGTTATTTTATGATTTTTTATACTTCAATTTTTTTTACATCAGTGTTATGTGTGTCCTTATGTTCTTTCTCGAAGCACCATCCCCTTTTACACCTTATGTTTTTTATAAAAGTATTTGAGTGGGACATATGTATATATGTAATATTTCCATACTTTTATTGATTACTGATGCTTTACATATTTTAGGAACCCATTTAGACTCAATATCTCTGAGTGCATGTCCTAAAGGGTGCACTAAGAAAGGGGTGGGTAGACCTTTGGTGTTTCACAGGATTGTTGTCCCTTTTTTCCATATTATTACCAATCCAACTAGTTCCTAAAACCTTTCCCTAAGTTTTTTGTCCTCCCTTGCATAGTCTTGTAGTTTTTTCCTCTTTATATCCTTTATTTCCTTACTTGGCATCCTTTTGACCTATTTAACATACTAGGTTAACTTGGTTGACCTGATAAAGTTTGCAGACCTTTTCTCTCTTTTGGTTTGTTAGCCTCCTAACTGACCTAGCATATACCTAGTGAGTTAGCTTAAAAATGTGCTAGGTTGACTGGGTTGACATAGCATAAATGAAATTTTTGAATGATTTTAGGGTAAGCTTCACCTATATTCAAATTATTAGAATATTTAATCAAGAGTTATTATTCACTCGCACTTCTTCACAATCTTCTCTTCCACCATTCTACTTGATGAGACTTAGCTTAGGTTTCTTATTTTAGAGAATCTAGTCTTGTGGATAGGTCTTGGATGGTTTGGCCTAACAAAGTGATCTTTATGAACCACAAAAACCTCTTGCAAAGTCCCTTTATCCAAGGGAGAGATTGAGTTTAGATGGGTTCACATTCAAGTAAGTATATTCTAACTTTGTTCTCCTCTCTTTTAGTAGATAGAAGTAACATAAGTGTTGGATCAAATAATATTAATATCCATATTTTATGTATTCGGGTGTTAATCATACTTACTTTATTTGAAGTTACCTATACATGTTTTGGTTGTTTTGATTTACTAACCCCCACTTTATGCCACAATCTTTGGTGTGCACTAGATTAGACTTACTTTTCTTGTTATTAGATTAGTGAAATATTAAATCATAGGACTCTTTTAGGGTTGTTATGTGAATTGTGTTAGACTATAAGCTTTAAAACCCTATCTCACATGATGTGTTGTGACAAGTGATCCCCTAATCAATTCTAGTAGATCCTCACATTGGTTATGCTCTTGCTTAATAATTGTATGCCCCAATCAAAAGCATAAGTGTGCTCTATCCCATTTGATCTAGGATTAATTTATGGATATGATGAATTTTAGATTGCATTAAAACACCATTAAAAGGACACATTAATGTAATAAAGTTAAAGGACGTAAAGGGACTACCATTAAATCTTAATATGGACCTCTAGCTTGAGTGTTTATGTCATGTAAGGTTAATTCTGTGACTATGTTCACCATTTTTAAAATAAGGATCCATGCATATGGTGCACTCTTGGTTCTTGCAAAGATAGAATGGGTCTATTTTGGACCTAATATAATCAATAAAGGGGGATATATAGTCTATAGGTATACATAAACATAATTACTATAGGAGAACCAATGGTATGAGATTAGTTTTCTATCTATAGTGGACCTATGAACACAGGGATGAGTTTGAGCATGATCTAGTTTGAAAAAAAGCTAAAAATTCAAAGGATGCCATGAAGGCGTACATGTAGACATTAATGGTTTTATCTCCATGACCAACTACATGAAAAGGACCCTTCTCTCCACTCTTGTATGCTTTGACAAACTAGTTAGGACCAGTTTAGTACCAAGATAAAACTCTAATAGAATGATCTAATGGTTTTAACTACATTGATGCTAGAACTCAATGTAGAATAACTTGATCGTATTAATTGCAATCATTAAGAATCATAAATGAGGGAATTATGTAACTATGCAATAGATTGAAGTGACTTGGATCAATTAGGAAGCTTAAATGAGCATAAATATTGAGGTAATTATAACTAAGGTTCAAATGGAGTTATGCTCATTTTATTCCCTTTTTAGTGCCAAAATCTCTCTCCTACTTTCCTTCTCTCTATAAGTATAGCCTTTGAGCTATTTTTAAACATCCCTTAGGATGGTATGACTAAACTCTACCAAAAATTGTATTTTGCACCTGGAGTAATGAATAAATCATTTTATAGTTGTTTACTAATATGTGATTAGTGTTTTTTATTTGTTTGATATACAAAAGTGGTTGTCATATTATTTTTTTAGGTCTAAGTTCAACCCAAGTGCTAATAAACTTGCCTTAATGTTGATGTCTTAGGTGTAGAGTGGATTATTGACTATAAATGCTTTAAATCAAGCCTTACCATCATTTCCCTCTAGCCTACGTTTATTAATTTGACCTCTAAGTGAAACATTATTTCTTATAAACCATTATGGACACTACATTATTTCTATTCATAGTCTATTAGTGTGCTAATGAGTTAAATATTGAGAGTGGATATTTAAACATTTGGTACATCACTACATGTTAGAATAGTTTTCATTTTATGTAATATCTTGACTCTTTTCACCCTAAAAATATTTAGGTCTTATAAAGAAAGGTCCAAACTATCATATTTGAGGAATTAACCTCATTAAAAACCCTAGAGGTCTAGTCTAGATATAGGCATCCCACAACCTTAGATCATTCCCATGTTAGTCTAGGTATGGCTCATACCTAAACAAATCTAACCTTTATTAGGTGATATCTAGATAGCTAATAGTTATGGCATGCCTGATGGGACAAGATCCAAAAGAGTGAAAGGTTGTTGGTGTGTCTTTCTCTAATCATCTTTCAAAAGCGAGAAAAGTTAGCACCATTGGCAAGTCCAAATTAATATTCTTGTTATGAGTAGGCTAGGTATGTCTCATTGATGATATTAATAAATATTTGCATCTCATTTGACATATGAGGTTGATATGAACAACTATGGTGGATACCCTTATCATTCAACTCCTTATCAATAGTTCCAACATGATCCTCATGATCCATATGGCCCATATCAATCCTATCATGATCCATATCAGCCACATAATGAGTTTTAAAGTCCTTATCAGTAGTATGAAAGATCATAACAGTATTCTCACCACTTTTGTGAGTCTTTTTATCCTTCTGATCATCCCATCAAAGTCCCAAATCAATCTATCTCAAGCTTTAAGAAAACTCTGATTGGCTATGAGAAAGAGATGATACTCATAGACATTAAGAGAAGCTATAGAGAGGAGGTTTCCAAGCATGAAATTAAAATCATGAGAGCTAACCTATAATAGGCTAAATACGTATGTTAATATTTTATAAGGAAAGTCCACTCAAAATTTAGTTCTAATGTTTTAGACATTAGTGGTCTAATAGTAGACATTGAAGACAGGTTGTTCATTTATGAGAAAACCCATGGGTCATCATAATCAACATTATGTTCCCATAGAGATGACCTTTTCCCTTTATGATTAATAAACTAATATTTATCACAACCCTCAAGAGTTAAACCAAGCCTTGCCTAGCTTTCTTTCTTGGAAGTCTATCCAAGAGAGGTCTCAGAAGGTTGAAGAAATTTGTTATGATAAGTCTAATTTTTAGATTTCACAATATACCATATAGGAGCCTGCATATTCAAGTTTTTGGGAAGATATCTCTAGTGTTATATCTCATCATTTTGAGGCTAATCTAGCTAGGTAGATTGAGCTTTCAAATCAACATCTCCAATATTCAATGGTATCTACAAAGTCAAAATAAGAGAAAATTACTTCTTTCACACCCATGGATACAAAAAGTACAAAAGAAGAGGCTCTAAAATCCAAATTCATAATTCACTGTTAAGCACATGATATACTGAGAGGGGGGTGAATTAGTATATCATATATCTTATAAATATTTCCTTTAACCAAATTCCACTTAATCAAACATTCTAGATATGCAATAAAACTCAAACAATAAACATCACACAAGATAGAGAGAGACACCAGATATAACGTAGAAACCCAATGTGGGAAAAACCATAGAGAACAATCTCAAGTATATTCATGAGAACAAACCCACAAGAGCGCCATACCCCTTTGTTGAGTACCAACCTCAGCTACAATTCATGAGCACCAACCCACATGAACTTCAAACCCCTTTTCTGAGCACCAACCTAGCTACTATTCATGAACACCAACCCACAGAAGCACCAACCCCTTTGCCAAGCACCAACCCAACAACAATTCATGAGCACCAACCCACAGGAGCACCAACCCCTTTGTGTATACCACACACCTATCTCTCAATGTTGCTATCTCAACAAATGATAGATCAATACAACATCTCCTTCCTCTCTCTCACCTTTGCTCTTCTAGGCTAGATATAAAAAATACAAATCATATTCATCTCTCATAATTGCTCTTCTTAGCTAGATATTAAAATATCAAATCAACCTCTCACTTCCATATTATAAATGGCTTCTCAAACCTTTATTTATAGCTTTCCAAATGACCTTTGGCCTTCCCCCTTTGTGACCCTTCAATCCTCATGGAAAATGGCACCAATCTTTGATGACCCTTCATATCCAAGCCTTTGAAAAATCATGTGGTGACCCTTCATGACCAAAAACGTCCTTCCCACTTTTGTCCTTATCTTTGGTGACTTTTCGTATTCCTCAAAGTGTCCCTTCATGAGAAATTGCACCCTTACTCTTTTGTCTTCACTTGGTGACTCTTGGTATTCCCCAAGATGACTCTTCATGGGAAAATGCATCCCATCCTTCTTTTGTCTTTACCCCATGGCTCTTTGACTTCTCCATGGGCCCTTCTTTTGTATCATATGCAACCAAAAATATATTTGTTAATATTAAATAAATATTAACTCACATTAGCCAAGATATATTTATTAAAAACAACATTAAATGTAATGGGGCCTTTATCACCAATAATGCTAAACCTTTGATATCAATGAAAATATTTCCAACAATCTCCCCCTTTGTCATTGATGGCAACCTCAATCTTGAAACTGCCACATCTTGTCACCTACAGATACTATCATCTAAAAACATACAGTAACTCCCCCTTACTATAGTAACCTATACCTATTCCCTGTACCTATACCTGTACCTGTTATTCTCCCCCTTTGACATCAATGGCAAAGGGCCTACCTGGAGCTAACACTTAGCTCCCCCTTAACTGATGCTAAACATCAATGGCAAGAAGTAATAGAAATTACTCCCAACTCCTCTCACTGATCTTTGATTGTATCCTTTGATCGTGCCTTTGAGAAGATATCTAATAAATCATTACCTGTCCTTTGAGAATCTACAATCAACTCATTTGAATATTTTCTTCTAATCTCAAAACCTTTTGCATGAAACTTTAAGGTGTATCCTTGATCACATATTTGACTTATACTCACTAGATTATGCTTAAAAAACATCCGCTATCAATGAACCATGGCTGATCTTCATTTCTTACATGCAAAGTTATTTGTATCAACATAAAATCTTCAAGTTGTTTCTTCTGCCATGAACATGTCTGAACCTTCTTCCTAATGAATGGAGCTTTGAAACTCTGATCCTCCTTGATTAAATCTGCATGAGTATCCTTTTCCTTCTTTTTGAAACTATTAACTCTTTTTCAACATTCTAATTTCTTATGACCATAATCATTTGAAACACTGCATATGTAAGAGTCATTCTAATAGCCTCAAACCATAATATTGATGTAAAATTTTCTTCAAAAATATATTCCCTCAAAAGATATACAAATTAATCTACCAACTCACCTTCTTGTCATGCAACATAGCCAAGACCCAATAGCATCCACCATGCTTCAATTTTCTTAAAAGTGTCTCCTTGAAGCCTAGAAGAGACACCTCCACACAAAAAGGTCCTAGAAACAAATCTCAGGAGATTCCCACATCTCCTCTATTTCTTCCTTGATCTTGTTGTGTTTTTCTTTTAGAATCTATTTAAGCTTGTCTAACCTTTTTAACTTAATAACCTTATCACTTATGATGTTATTCATCTTCTCAACTTTTACAACTATCTTATCTTGACAAAGCTCATGCTCAAATGTAACAAGATATTCTGCACAATCCTTCCTTTTTGATTCTTTATCTACTATAACAAGTAATTCATTTTCACTCTTAAACTCAACCTGATCAACCTTTAGTATTTTAGGTATCTAAACCTAAATTTGTCTTTTCTCATATTTTATAGGGTCTCTATATCCTTTGACATACCTTGAATATCTCTTTACTTTATTTTGACATAATCTAACAATATGGCCAACCTCATGACAACAAAAGCAAACAATATTTCTCATACCTTTTTCTTGAATGTGACTGAGATCTCCCTTTGACTCATTGCTTCTCCTCATACAATCTCTTGCCCTATGACCAACATGATGACAAACAAAACAATGACCATGAAAAGAATTTGAAAACTTAAAAACATTAGGCTGCCTGATCGACTTCTTTGATTTGCCTTCAAAACCTACATCCTTCTTTCCTTAGACTAATATTTCATGATCTTTTTCAACCTTGATTATAAGCTTCTCATGATTATCCTTTAAAGAACCTAACTCATCCTTCAACTGATTACACTCTTCTTCTTTTGATGTTAAAATTGAATTTGCAACCTCTAACTGATTCTTAAGATCTTGAATAAATATCTTATTTTATTTTACTTCTATAGCCATCTTAGAATCCAAGATACCCACCTTTTCCTTAAGAGCCTCAACCATAAATTTAAATTCTTGATTCTCCTTCTTTAGCTGCTTGGCCATCTTATGCTTTTCTTTGATCTACTTTCAAGCTATTAAACCCTTTTTGAAAGAACCTACTCTGATACCATTTGTTAAGCATGGGATATACTGAGAAGGGGGGTGAATCAGTATATCATATATCTTGTAAATATTTCCTTTAACCAAATTCCACTTAATCAAACATTCTAGATATGCAATAAAACTCAAACAATAAACACCACACAAGATAGAGAGAGACACCAGATATAACGTGGAAACCCAATGTGGGAAAAACCATGGAGAATAATTTCAAGTATATTCATGAGAATGAACCCACAAGAGCACCATACCCCTTTGCCAAGTACCAACCTCAGCTACAATTCATGAGCACCAACCCATAGGAGCTTCAAACTCCTTTGTCAAGCACCAACCCAGCTACTATTCATGAGCACCAACCCATAGGAGCACTAACCCCTTTTCTAAGCACCAACCCAACAACAATTCATGAGCACCAACCCATAGGAGCACCAACCCCTTTGTGTATACCACACACCTATCTCTCAATGTTGCTATCTCAACGAATGATAGATCAATACAACATCTCCTTCCTCTCTCTCACCTTTTCTCTTCTAAGCTAGATATAACAAATACAAATCATATTCATCTCTCACAATTGCTCTTCTTAGCTAGATATTAAAATATCAAATCAACCTCTCACTTCCATATTACAAATGGCTTCTCAAGCCTTTATTTATAGGTTTCCAAATGACCTTTGGCCTTCCCCCTTTGTGACCCTTCAATCCTCATGGAAAATGGCACCAATCTTTGATGACCCTTCATAGCCAAGCCTTTGAAAACTCATGTGGTGACCCTTCATGACCAGAAACGTCCTTCCCACTTTTGTCCTTATCTTTGGTGACTTTTCATATTCCTCAAAGTGTCCCTTCATGAGAAATTGCACCCTTACTCTTTTGTCTTCACTTGGTGACTCTTGGTATTCCCCAAGATGACTCTTCATGGGAAAATGCATACCATCCTTCTTTTGTCTTTACCCCATCGCTCTTCAACTTCTCCATGGGCCCTTCTTTTTTCTCATATGCAACAAAAAATATATTCATTAATATTAAATAAATATTAACTCACATTAGCCAAGATATATTTATTATAAACAACATTAAATGCAATGGGTCCTTTATCACCAATAATTCTAAACCTCTGACATCAATGACATTATTTCCAACATTTGGAATCAGGTACAATAGTATATGGAGAAATAAAGACATTCAAGCATAAGCCAAGATGTTAAAGTTAAGTGTAAACTTGAGATCATTCAGCCTCCAGTCCTTCCTCCTCAAAATCCTAGATCTTTACCTTCATGGGAATCCATTTAAGAGAGTTTTAAACCAAGAGAGGAGGTTAATGTGACATAAGAAGAGTATCCTCATGAGAAAAATTAGGTATTTATGGTTACTTCTATGGACCTTTCTCATCTTGTTGAATACTTTGAGGGATCTACTATGCCAATCCTAGATAAAGAGCCTATCCTTTCTGAGGTAATTAAAGAAGTTGATACTAAGATATAAGATTAGTTGAGAGTAGATAACCAAATTCAAAAGGAAGAAACTATAATTTTACAATTTGAAGATGTATTCCATGAGCTCATTGATCTAATAATAGCTGCCATCCATCATGAAGAAGATAAGATGCCATTCTCTATAGAAGATGAAGATGAAGCATTTACAGTAGATCAAGAGCCTTCATATGAATCCACCAAAAGGTTATAAATATTTGATCAACATGTTTCAAATGATAATAATTCAAATGAGCTTCATGTATTTTTAGTTGATTATGATGAAGAGGCCTTTTGGGATGACTTGGAAAGTTTTTATGCAAAGATTGATAGTCTATCTCTACCTTATATGGAGATTGAAGAATTTTAAATAATAATTACTATTATAGTTTTTATTTATGAAGAAATTAATGACATATTTCATCCAATTCTGAATACTTATAAAAAACATAAAGATTTTGACAAGCCACTACTGCAAAAGGATCATAATGAAGACATCAATCCAAGTATACTAGCTGAATTACAAATACAATCATTAAATGAAAATATGTTAAATCATGAATAACCAATGAATGAGGTAGAATTATTATTATTGATTTAATAATGAAGAATATGGGAGGAATATGTTTGGGTCTTGGATCCAGATCTTCAATCCATGTACCTGAGAATGGAGGTTGGAATCCCAACTGCATCATCAAGAAGACATGAACATCTAATTGCTCTTAGATATAGAATAGATATATCAAGAGATAACAAATACATTTCAAGGTTCCATGGTGCATAAATTTTTTTTCCATTTGATCTTGGAATAAAGCTTCTAATTTTAGGTAAATAGGTCTATTTTTCTTCCAAGTACTTTTGCACATTGCTTTGTTTGTTGTTGCTTGGTCTATTTTATTGATTTCTTATTATTTGTTCCTCATTTCTCTAAAAATTGTTTCCAAAAATCAAGTAGAGTCTTTTAATAAGTAACATTTCATTTTTTTAGTCATCTTGAACAAGCCTGATCAAAGTCTAGGTCCCATGACCAGTAGGCTGGACAAGCTAGCTGAGTCGTTAGAAGTGTTAGACATTTTGGCCCACATATAAAGCTTTACTTACAATTGGAGAGAGAATCTTAGTAGGGTCCCCATTGATGAGTTTTTCAAATGGATTATAATTAGGTTAAACATTACAAAGTGAAGGGTTAAAATAGTTTTAAGAAAAAATCTAGAAGAGCCTGTAGGCTTAAAATCCTAGTTTACACTTGAGAAACATTTATAAGTTTATTTGGCTAAGTGTTGGAATTCTTTTAGGAAAATTATCTAAAAGATAAAAGCTAAGTCTATTTTATTTTAGACATTTTGTCTAATAAAAAAGGCCCACAAGCATAATTCTTTTAAATAAAGTATCTGAGCTAATCTTTTTAAATACACATTTTAGTTGAACAAAATGTCTAAAATAAAAGGTCCTTGTCAAAATCCTGAAGATATCCACTAGGAAAAATGTCTTTAATAATATGCCTGATGTAAAACTCCAATGAAATTGAATGGTTTTAGAGGAATTTTCTATCGAAGCCTTCAAAATTTATCCAAGTAGGATCTCATAGTATTCATAAGCTCACAAGGACATGGACCAGATTGACAAAATCTTGGAAACCCATCAAGACCTTGAAAGATTGAATCAAAATGACTTGGGAAAGTTTATGGACCAGACCATCATCAAAACATCATGAAGAACCAAACTAGAAAACATGTTTGTGAATTTTATGAATGATCTCAGGAGGCCTTATGTGACCATTAAACCATGTAAAATTAATGTCCTTAGTGCTAATATCACAATCTACAAGTTTCATATCTTGATGAGTTTTTTAATCTCAAGATCTAATCCTTCAAATTTTAACTTACCGAGTCTAAGGGCAAATCTGTCCTACATGTCACATAAAAACACATTAGTCAGCTTATTTGTGTATTTAATAAATTCACCTCAAAAATCATTATGAGCTAAAAGGATGTAGAATCATAGAGTTATTCATGCTAGGAATGTTCTCTATAAGTTTCATGTCCGCACAAGCTTTCTAGCTCAAATTATGGAATTTCAAAGTTAGTCACATAGAGTAAGATGTTTGCACAAGTGTCAAATTCAAGCATTGACAAATAGCCATTTAGGTTCAAATGATCAATGATAGGTGCACAAATGTCATGCAAAATCACATAGGGTAGCTCACATGAACACTTTGTAAACATATTTAGAAATATCTCAAAACCAATGGATCAAGTGGGCATAATACTTTTAATATTAAGAAAATCTCCTACAAATTTTGTACCTCCATGACCTTTTCACTTTTAGATCTAAGCCTTCAAAGTTGGTAAAATATGAGAGAAATTCACATAGATGTCAACTTTAAGATATGGTAAAAATGATTAGGGTATTAAATTTGATGATCACGTAGACATCAATGACAATTACATCAATGTCAAATGACATTCATGCAGATGTCAAATTTAGACCATGGTAAATATCCATTTATTTTCAAATCTAGGCAAATCTAATGGTCTACATTACATCATACATCTTGATATGATAGTACAAGATGAGTCAAAAGGTCAGGGAGTTTGAGAGGCCACCATATGGTGTTAGTGTATAAAATCATAGTCTAAAAATAAGATTATGAGATCAATGTATGATTTATAAGTGGCATGAACACTTTCAAGCTGATAGAAGATTGATGGACCATGTTCATTCATACCAAGAAGATCTGATGGTGTAAGTGCAAGGTCAAAGAGTCAATATCTGATAACAGGGATCTATGAGGCTGATAGGAATAAAGATAAGCTGAATAATTTTGATTGGCCCAAGTAATTTTTGATGGATAAAATTGAGCCAAGGACCATTTTTTGATAGAAACAAACAAGGTCTTTCAGGGTCATCCCATCACCATTAGAACTTGGCTAAACACCATTAAAAGTACACATTAATATAGTTAGGTTAAAGGACATAAGGGGACCAACATTAAAGCCTAATATGGAAATTTGGATCAAGGTTTTATGTCATGAAAGGTTTGTTCTATTATTATGTTCACCATTTTTAAAAGAAGGATCCATGTATATGGTGAACTCTTGGTTCTCACAAAGATAGAATGGGCCTATTTTGGACTCAATATAATAAAAAAGGGGATATATAGTCTATAGGTCTACATCAACATAATGAATATAGGAAAACTAATAGTGTGAGATTGGTTTTCCATATATAGTGGACCTAAGAACATGGGGATTAGTTTGAACATGATCTAGTTTGAACAAGAGTTAGCAGTTCAAAGGATGCCATGAAGGCATACACGTAGACCCTAATGGTTTCATCTCTAAGACCAACTATATGAAAAATACCCTTCTCTCCACTCTTGCATGCCTCAAAAAACTAGTTAGGAGCAATTTAGCATAAGGAAAAAACTTTAATAGATTGATCTAATGGTTATAACTACATTGATGCTAGAACTCAGCTCATAATAACTTGATCTCACTGATTTCAATCATCAAGAATCATCAATAAGGGAATAATTTAATTATTTAATGGATTGAAGTGAATTGGATCAATTAGGAAGATTAAATGAACATAAATTTAGAGGTATTTATAACTCTAGTTCAAATGGAGTTGTGCTCATTTGATTCTTTTTTCAATTCCAAAATCTCTCTCCTAGTTTCCTTCTCTCTATAAAATATCCTTTGAGCTATTATTAAACATCACTCAGGTTGGTATGACTAGACTCTACCAAAAATTATATTCTAAACCTCTTGGAGTAATAAATAAATCATTTTATAGTTGTTTACTAATCTGTGCATAGTGTTTTGTATTTGTTTAATATGCAAAAGTGGTTTTCATCTTCCCTTTATAGGTCTAGGTTTAACCTAAGTGATAATAAATTTTTTTTATAGGTCATATAATCTATATTAATGTTGATGTCTCAAGTGTAGAGAGGATTATTAACTATAATTTATTTCAATCAAGCCTCACCATCATTGTCCTCTAGCCTAAGTCCATCAATTTGACCTGTAGGTGAAACAATATTTCGTGGAAACCATTGTAGACACTACATTAGTTTTATTCATAGTCTATTAGTGTGCTAATGAGTTTAATATAAAGAGTATATCTTTGAAAATTTGGTGCATAACCACATGTTAGAATATGTTTCATTTTATGCAATCTCTAGACTATTTTCACCTGAACATTATTTAGGTCTTAGAAAGAAAGGTCCAAACTATCATATCTAAGGAAATAGCCTCATTAAAAACCCTATAGGTCTAGTCTAAATATAATCATCCAAACCTTAGATCATTCCCATGTTAGTCTAGGTGTGGGTCAAACTTGAACAAATCTAACCTCTATTGGGTGCTATCTAGATAGCTAATAGTTTTGGCACACTTGATGGGACAAGATCCAAAAGAGTGAAAGGTTATTGGTATGTCTTTCTCTAATCAACTTTTTAAAGTAAGCAAAGTTAGCACCAATGGTGACTCCAAATCAAGATTATAGTTATGAATAGTCCAATTATGTCTCATTGAAGATTTTAATTAGTCTTTGCATCTCATTTGACATATGAGATTGATATGAACAACTATGGTGGATACCCTTGTCATTCACCTCCTTATCATCAGTTTCAACATGATCCTCATGATCAATATGACCCATATCAATCCTATCATGATCCTTATTAACCAAATAATGAGTATTAAAAGCCTTATTAGTAGTATAAAAGCTCATACCAGTCTTGTAACCACTCTCATGAGTTTTTTTATCCTCTTGATTAACCCATTAGAGTCCCAAATCAATCCATCTCAAGCTTCAAGAAAAATATGATTAGCTATGAGAAATAAATGATAGTCATAAACACTAAAATAAGATATAGAGAGGAGGTTTCCAAGCATGAAATTCAAATCATGAGAGATAACCTATAATATGCTAAAGAGGTATGTTCATCTTTCATAAGGTAGGGACACTCAAAGCTTAGTTATGATGTTTTAGACATTAGTGGTCTAATAGTAGCCATTGAAGAGAGGATGGTCTTTTATGAGAAACCCCAGTGTCATCATAACCAGTAGTATGTTCCCATAGATCTACCCTTTTCCCCTTATGATCAACAAACCAATATTTATCATAGCCCTCAAGAGTCAAACCAAGCCTTCCCTAGATTTCTTACTTGGAAGTCTATCTAAGAGAGGTCTCATAAGGTTGAAGGATTTTTTTATGATAAGTCTAATTTTTAGATTGTACAATAGACCATATAGGAGCCTACATCTTCAATTTTGTAGGAAGAGATCTCTAGTGATGTAGTTCATGATTTTGAGGCTAATTTAGCTAGATAGATTGAGCTTACAAATCAACATCTGTAATATTCAATGGCAACTATAAAGTCAACAAAAGAGCAAATTCATTCTTTCACACCCATGGATTCAAAAAGTATAGAAGCAGAGGTTACTAAACCCAAGTTCATAATTTGGAATTAGGTATAACAATCCATGGATAAATAAGGAAATTTAAGCATAAGCCAAGATGCTGAAGTCAAGGGTAAGTCAGAGATCATTTAGCCTCTAGTACTTCTTCCTTAATAACCTTGATACTTTTTTTATTTGAAATCCATTCAAGATAGTTTGAATCCAAGAGAGGAGGTGAAGGTGACTTAAGAAGAGAAACTTCATGAGAAAATTTAGGTAAAGATGGTTAGTTTTATGGAGCTTTCTCATCTTGTTGAATACTTTTAGGGATCTACTATGCCAATCCTAGATAAGGAACTATCCTTTCTAAGGCAATTGAAGAAGTTATTATTGAGATAAAATATTAGTTGAGAGTAGATAATGAAATTCAATAAAATACATCCAATTGTATAAGTTGAAGATGTGTTCCATGAGATCATTGATCTAACAATATCTACCATCCATCATGAATAAGATGAGATGCCATTTTATATATAAGATGAAGGTGAATCATTTTTAGTAGATCAAGAACCTTCATATGACTCAACCAAAAGGTTAGAAATATGTGGTTGACATGTTTGAAATTATAAAAGTGCAAATGAGCTTCATGTCATTTTAGTCGATAATGATGAAGAGGCCTTTAGGGATGAATTTGTAAATGCATTTATAAATATCTAAAAACCAATGAATCATGTGGGCATAATCCTTTTAGTATCAAGAACATCTCTTGGAACTTTTGTGCCTCCATGACCTTTTTGCTTCTAGATCCAAGCCTTCAAAGTTGGTAAAAAAATGGGAGATGTTTATGTAGATGTGGAATTTAAGCTATGGAAAAAACCATTAGGGTCTTAAATTTTATGGTCACATAGATGTCAATGATGGTCACATGAATTTTAAATGATGTTTACATAATTTAAATTTAGACCATGATACATAGCTATTTGTTTTCAAATCTAGGCAAATTCAACAGTCTACATTGCATCATATATCTTGATTCGATGGTGTGAGATGAGTCAAAAGGTCAAGGATCTTGAGAGGTCACCACATGGTGTGAATTCATAAAGTAATAGACTAAAAACATGATCTTGAGATCAACATGTGATTGAAAAATGGCATGAGCATATTTAAGCTGATATAAGATCGATGGACTACATTCATTTGTACTAAGAATATACAATAGCATGAGTGCAAGTCAAAGAGTTAAGATATGATAGTGGGGATATGTGAGGCCAATGGGAATAAAGATAGGTTGGATCATTTTTATTGGCCCAAACAATTTTTTATGGATAAATTCAAGCCAAAGACTAGTTTTTGATGGACATAAACAAGGTTTTGTAGGTTCATCCCATCACTATTGAAGCTCAGATTAAAGATATTAAAAGGAAACATTAATGTAGTTATGTTAAAGAACATAAAGGGACAACCATTAAAGCTTAAAATGGACCTTTGGATCAAGGGTTTGTATCATGAAAGGTTTATTTTATGATTGTGTTCACCATTTTAAAAATAAGGATCCATATATATGGTGAACTCTTGGTTCTCGCACAAATAGAATGGGTCTATTTTGGACCTAATATAATCAAGAAAGGGGGCTATATAGTCTATAAGTTTACATCAACATAATGAATATAGGAAAACCAATAGGTTGAGATTATTTTTATATATATAATGTACCTATGAACATGGGGATGAGTGCGAGCACAATCTAATTTGAACAAAAGCTAGCAGTTCAAAGGATGCCATGAAGGCATATATGTAGACCCCAACAATTTCATCTCTAGGACCAACTACATGACAAGGACCCTTATCTCTACTTTTACATGCCTTGAAAAACTAGTTAGGAGTAGTTTAGCACTAGGAAAAAACTCTAACAAATTGATTTTATGGTTATAACTATATTGATGCTGAAACTTTGCTCGAAATATCTTAGTCCTACTGATTACAATAATCAAGAAGAATCAATAAGGGAATAATGTAGTTGTGCAATGGAATGAAGTGACCTTGATCAATCAGGAAGCTTGAATGAGAATAAATGTAGAGGTAGTTGTAACTATGGTTCAAATGGAGTTGTGCTCATTTGATTCCTTTTTCATTGCCAAAATATCTCTCTCACTCTTTTGTTATCTCTATAAAAATAATGTTTGAGATATTTTTAAACATCCCTCAGGATGGTACGATTAGACTCTACAAAAAATTATATTCTACACCTCTTAGATTAATTAATAGATCATTTTTAAGTTATTTAATAATATGTGATTAGTGTTTTATATTTGTTTGATATGCAAAAGTGGTTGTCATCTTCCCTTTGTATGTCCAGGTTCAACCTAAGTGCTAATAAACTTTTCTTACAGGTCATCTAGTATGACTTAATGTTGATGTCTCAAGTGTAGAGTGGATTATTGACTGTAAGTGATTTAAATCAAGCCTTACCATAGTTTTCCTCCAACCTAAGTCCATAAATTTGACCTCTAGGTGAAACATTATTGCTTGGAAACCTTTGTAGAAACTACATTAGTTTTATTCATAGTCTATTAGTGTGCTAATGAGTTCAATCTTGAGAATGGATCTTTGAACATTTGATGCATCACCACATGTTAGAATAGGTTTAATTTTATGTAATATCTTGTCTTTTTTCACCCTAACATTGTTTAGGTCTTAGAATGAAAGGTCCAAACTATCATATCTGAAGAATGAACCTCATTAAAAACCCTAGAGGTCTAGTCTAGATATAAGCATCCCACAACCTTAGATCATTACCATGTTAGTCCAGGTATGGGTCATACTTGAACAAATTTGAATTTTATTAGGTACTATTTAGATAGATAATAATATTAATATAGACATACTCATGATGGATATCCTAGAAGGATATGGATTACTACTAAATAGGGATTGGTAAAAATACCATATGGATATGTAGTAATAGACATTTCTCGCATATGGATGCCATGGAGAGGAATTATGAATCAAATCCAAATGAATTAGGATCCTAAGATGAAGTATCCTGTCATAGAATAAAACACCAAGAATGAATACATTAGTTATAAATATCCTAATATTTGGATCTACACTTTCACCTCATATTATAAAGTTTGGGAGTAGGAATTTCATGGACATTCCCAACTATGGAACCTTCATTTTTATGGTGCAAGATATAAACAAGGATCAATTATTGGTGTTGAACTAATTGACCCATATGGTAATAAATACTACATGGATATATGGCAATAGATGTTTCCCACAGATGGATGCCATGGAGAGGAATTATGAATCAAATCCAAATCCATTAGGAGCCTAGGATAAAGCATCCTATCATATAATAAAACACCAAGAATTAAGATATTAGTTATAAATATCTTGATCTTTGTTATACACCTTAACCTCAAATTATGAAGTTCAGGATTAGGAATTTCATGGACCTTCCCAACTATGGAATCTTCATTTTTATGGTGTGAGATATAAACAAGGAATAATTGTTGGTGTTGAACTAATTAACCCATAGGGTAATAAATACCTAGAAATATATAGATTATAATTACATTACATGAATAATAGATAAGAATATGAATCACTCATTTTGGGACTATAATTCACCCTTAAGAACAATGTTAAGTAGCTATTATTACTTGGAGATTTAGAGCTGGTGATCAATTAGGCTAGGAATAAATACCGGTTCAAGTTGTCATATCTCAAAATGTATAAACATAAGGACTTAGATATATTAAATATTTTGAGGCATTTAATATAGTGGCTATTCTTAAGGAACATAACCAAACAACTAATTCATTAGCTACTTAGGCTACCAATTTGGCACGATTATAGGAATTCAAGGTGTATAGATTTTTTATGGAGATCGTGCTTGCCCATTAGTTATTGATAATGTGGAAACTTTCTAAGTGTTTGAATATGACCAACATATTATTTAGTTCTTAACTAGTTTAGGATAATTTGAATCTCAAATCATTGTTGACAAAGATTTTATATTTTTAGGCTAGGATGAATTGGGAGAAGTTATTCAACTCAAGGAAAATTATCTACCTTTGGGAATGGTTTATTTAGAAATAACATTTGATATGTATCCTCAATACTAGAATCAAAGAATACCCAAAGTTAATGAATCTGAGTTCAATAGAGAAAACTTAGGGGATGATAGTGATCCACACTATGTCAACATTGGTCTCAACTACTCTCAAGAAGAAAAGCAAAAGGTAAGATATTTTCTCATTCAGTATAAGGATGTGATTGCATAAAATTATAAAAACTTAAAGGTTTTTAACTTGAGAGTTATCATACATACAATCCCACTAAATATGATCATAATCCATTTAAATGAAGATAAAGGTTGGTCAATCCAATCTTGGAACCCTTTATCCAAAATAAAGTGTGATCAAGGAATTTGAATCAAAATATGAGGTTATTATAGTGTTAGATCCAAAAATAATGAAACAAACACATTAAAAAAGATAACATATCTAGGCCTAGATCATGGGGGGAGATTAGTGAGTTGGAAACACTACTAAAATTCAAAGAAATGACAACTTCCTTACCTTCCTTGACTACTCTAAGATATTTCTTCACTGGCTTGCTCATATTATGCTCAAAAGGTCTTGATCAATGGGGCTTGGCTATCTCCATCTCTTATCACCATGGTTGGATTGTCTTTGGCTTGATGTTTTCTCAAAATATTGATGTCTTGGATTGTGATTTATAATTTTGGCATTATAAAATTATGTTTTCCTTCATGTCATAAAGCCAACATTATAACTTTACTCTATCCAAGCTCTCCAAATGAAGAGATCTAGGATTGTATTTATAAGATTTGAAATCAACTTGGAATGGGTTAAATACTAACCTTGGTTTTCTTAGTTAACCCTAGTAGGGTTAAGAGGTGTCCAAAATCTCATGATTAACATGAAATAAGTGTGCTTTGAGATATTTTGCATTTGGAAAACTCACAAAAGATTAATGATTCATTCCTAGGATATTTATTGATATTTGATTTTTCATTTTTGATAATTGATTTATTTTCTCATGAATGAATTCAAATAGGATTTGATTAGGATTTGTAAGTTAATTAATCTTTTTTAGGCATTTGGATATTTGTTGCAAGATTTTATTAATTTAATATATGCATTTGTCTCATTTAATTGATTTATGGGACAAATTAATTTATTTGCATGGTTATGAAGCCAAATTCAAAACATTTATAAACTCTTAGGCTAGATATTCAATGGTTGGTAATAATTGTTCTAAAGTTGAGTATGAAGCCATTGGTGGCTAATTTTAGGTGTCTACAATTTTCCCCTATTTGGAAAGATGTTGCAAACTGTAGGCATAAAAATGTCTTCTTAAAGAATGAGAAAAGGCCTATATGCCTAAAAGAAGATGATGATTAAATAAAAATATCTTGATAATGTTTGGGAATCCTAGGATGGTGCCCCCTTAAGGGAGTGGCCATCATATTTGTTGATGGATAGTCCCTTGAAAAGAAGCAAGAAGAAAGGTGGAATTACCCATGGGTGAGATTAATCCAAATGAGAAAATGCTTACATGTATTGATTTGAAAAGTACTGATTTACCCAAATGCAATTATAATTAGGAATAAAATTTGAAATAATGACTTTCCAATAGGATGTTATAATCATTAAGATGACCTAGATTGAATAAAGATGATGTTTGATATGGTTGCACCCCAGTTAGGGAAAATCAATAAACATAAGTCAAGAATATAACCTAGAATATATATTAAAGATGAGTGGGCTCAAATGTAGATGTGATGGTCTAATGACTGAAGAAGCCATAAAAAACCAATCATATAAGGATGCATAAAGTGACAAAAGAGATGAATAAAAGAATAAAGGTTGATCAATAGAAATTATTTAGTTACCTACCAATGTGGAGATACTCATCTTGATTAGTATTAATACAATAATAATGGTCAATGGATTGATTTGATCAAGATGGGTAGAAGGATTTTCCAATGTACCAAGGAGAAAATTCTACAACTCTATTGATTTTATGACTACTTGAGCTAATTTTTTCTATATAACATCATAGTATAGCTTGTGATATAAAACCCCATGAAAACTTGGCCAAAATATGCATAAGGATTGACTTTCAATCCAATAAGCAATTGAAAATAATGCAACAATGATAAAAACCATGATGATAATGTTGGCATATGAATATGGATGGACTCAAGAATAATTCATAAGGAATCACCCAATAAAATCATATAAACTGAGTCAAAGTAGAAATGCTAAAAACAAATAAACATACACATAAAAAAACAAGAAAGACAAATAAACAATCGATGGTTAGTCACAATGTTAATACAAATAATGACACAAACAAGATGATGAACATTATACCTAGAAAATAGATGACAACTTAACAATATACCTAGAAAATAGATGACAACTTAACAAACAAATAATATGGGGGAATAGAAGAAAAGGAAGGGGGTGGTCGAGCTGTCTCCATATGTGCTAGGCAAGTAGATGTTAGCTACATAGTTCCATGGATGATATTTCTAACAAAAATTAAAGTTGAATGTAGTTCTCCCAGGAACTTGGATAGAAGAAAATGTTGATAGAGGAAAAGAACATGATGGATGTGATATAAGAGTAGTATAAATCTTGTAAAATGGTAAGTGCATGGGACAAGGCCAAAAAGGATGGAGAAAATAAGTGAAAAATTATTGCATGTGACTTAGTAAGGGTTCCTAGAATCCTTAAGGAAAAGAAGTGGTCAATGTTTTTGTTTTTTATAAATGGTTTTACAAATGTTTTTATATTTTTGGATCATCTCAACTCGATCAAGAATGATGAGACACTAAATTGTCCAAACTTACAAAATAGTAAGAGCATTCTAACTTGAAATGGTTGCTCACAAAATAGAGAGATCATGAAAAAAAGGGGGACTGAGTTGACCTTAACATGAATTAAGCACGACCCACATGGTCCCAAAATAGCCCTAGGTTATAATAGTTATACCTTATAGCAGAGGAATTTGACTAGTGTAATAGTTAATTCAAATAACATAGGCATAGTTGGTATGATGGCACAATATGACATAGAAAATGGCAAGTTGGTATGTTAAGGAAAAATAAACAAATGTTACCCATAGTTTTCCTGTAGGTAGTTATAACTAGGATATAATTGATCAGATAAATGATACTAATTTTCCCATAGGTGGTTATAATTAGTAGCAAGATTGGTGAAATGCTGATTTACCCATATAGGTAGATATAATCAAGCTCACATAGACAAAGATGATAAGAAGGGAAAAATAAATGAAGGATGAAACTACAAAAAAATATGTCTTATTACTCCAAAATACTACCTTTATTTTAAATGCTTGAAATAACTACTAAAATTAATCTTATTCATCATGCTAAAAGAGTGAAACCAATGGATCAACTAAGGTTAAATGAGCTAGGATAAGATTGATTAAAAACATGCTTGGTTGATAGAATGGAATGGTAGAATGGATAAGTGATAGGAAAAGTGATAGGATGGTAGGATGATATGATGGAATGACAAAGTAATAAGATGGTAGAATGGCCTAAAGATTGGATAGAATGGTAAGAGGGTTGCCCCCAAGTGATAAGGTGAATGGAAAGGGTATGTAACAATGGCAAAAGGAATGGTAAATAAAGATGGTAAATGAAACCAACATGGTACATGTTTTTGACTTATGATTGTTGTTGGTTTTTGATGTGTTTGGCTTGGGTATGGTAAATGGCATATGATTTTATTATGCTTATTGAAGGGGAGATGCACATCCTAATCAATAATTGATATAACTAGAATAATCAATCATGTAAATTTCTATCCCACACCTCATTTAAATAGCTGATCTGTCAAGAACCTATTGTAGTTTTGGATTCCAAAAATGTTATTATGATCTTTTTTGGTTGTTGATTCTATTTCCTTCAAATGTCAAGACAGGATATCTTTGTAGCCTATACAAGGGAAATTATGGATGTGGATGGTAAATAGGAATGAAATCTAGATGATAGGTTGGGTATAGTGATGTAATGATAGATGATAATGGAATGTATAATGGTTGGGAAACAAATGAAGATCAAGATTTTTAGGCACACAGAATGTTGCTGATTTTGTATTTGACATAACTTTGGATGTGGTAGGGCCAAATAATTCTAAATATTCAGTTGATATAACCATAAAATTATTCTATTGTTTGGGCATGAGAGTAGATATCATATGATCAAATCATAGATAGGAAGCTATTTTGATTTGATCTTTGATAATGTCTTGATCAAGTAGTGAAGAACTTTTGTGCTAAGCTATTGGCACCTCAATGAGGTTTTCACCAATAAAGTTAGCTTAATTATCCCATAACACCTTTGACAAGGTTTCACTAAGGAACATTGAATTTTGACTTTGATTTTCTTCTAGTGCATCAAAAAGGTTTCACTAGAAGATTTTGAGTTTGAATTTTGATTGTCCCCTAGTGCCTTCAAAAAGGTTTCACTAGGAGAATGTTTTTTTATACATGAATTTGTTCTCGGCCTCTCTATTCTTCAACTACTATGTCACCATAGATGTAGTTTAACAAGGTGTGATTCTGTTATTCCTAATCAACACTTGCGAGAGGTGAAATGTCAATGTAATGGCTTTGTTGGGTGGTGGTAATGGAATGGGGGTTGGAAACACAATCCTCATAAAAAATACTAGGAGAACTTATGGTGATGCTGAAGTAGCCATCCTCAAAATTGTAGAAGGATTAAAAATGTATTCAAATTGATCTACAAGGCATGAGTAACCAATGTTGTAACAACCATAAACATATTCTATTTATTAATTTAATAATAACTCAATAGAATTTAAATATGATGTTGAGACTGACATTGATTCTACTTCTAATGCTAAATCTAATATCAGTTCAATAATAGAACCTAACTCTAATTAAGATTCTTCATTTGGTGTGCATGTTTCTATAATGATGTTTTATTGAATGTTTGGTATTGGACAAGTAACAACCTATGATGATATAACTCACTCCACAGAGATTGGTTTATTAAAGTGAGACTCCTCAATGATGGGAAAAAGGTCAAGAGACAACTCCACAAAGATTGGCTTATCAAAGAGAGGCTCTTGAAAAATAGGCAAATTATTAGAAGGTGATTCATGACAGGTTGACTTATCACAAATGGTTAGTTCAACAAAAACATCTTGGATTGGCTAGTTCTCTTTGTCTTGGTTTACAAGTAGTTGTAAACTACTAGTTTTTAATACAACTTAGTCCTTGAATGATTGGATTTATTGAGGGATAGATTAGCTTAGTTGAGGTATTGATTGGATCAATTGGGTTTTTTATTTAATTGGTTGGGGTCTTGATTGGATTGGTTAAGGTACTAATTGGATCAATTGGGGTACTATTTGGATCAATTGGGGTACTAATTGGCTCAATTGGGGTACTGATTAGCTCAATTAGGGTAGTAATTAGCTTGATTAGGGTATTAATTAGCTCATTTAGGGTTTTATAAAATGGGGAATAGATGAAAACAATTCAAAAATGATCAATTATTAGATAATGAGAGGGCATTGTGGAGCTTGGTTGCTCACACAAGCCAAATGATGAAGTCTTGAGATGGTAGCGATAGGGCATCAAGGAGATTGATTTCTTACACAAGCCAAAGGACTAGGTCCTAAAATAATGAAAGGGAATTATGGAGCTTGGTTTCTTACACAAGCCAAAGGATGAGGTTTTTAGAATAGAAATGGTAGGGCATTGTGGAGTTTGATGACTCACACAAGCCAAAGGATGAGGTCCTAAAATAGAAATGGTAGGACATTATGGATCTTGATGACTTACACAAGCCAAAGGATGAGGTCATGGAATATAAATGATAGTATTTAGGTGTTTTAGAGCTTGGTATCTCACATATTTCAAATAAGGGTTAACAATATAGGTGGGGGTATGAGTGCCATGATTTTCACAAGTATAATACCACAATTGGCCATAAGAAGGTGCCTCTGAATCTGATGCTTAGATTTATTCCCTAGATGGGGGATTGTAAGGAGGGTATGAATCCATATCATAATAAACATCATCCTAGTAGGGGTCTTGACCTAATTCCTTTACATAAACCATATCATCCTAGTTAGGGACTTAATTTGGAACATAAACAGGTTCTTAACTTTGTTCCTCAAAGAGGTGATGATTATATGTAACTCCATGATAAGTGTAGCTAGACATATCTACATCAATGAAGAAATATAAAAAAAAGGATTAGATTTATACAAACTATAAAAAACTATGTTTGGAAAGACAATGAGCTTTAAACTCTATCTATCTTGGTCAAAAGTAGTGGAGCTGTATCTCTAAAATGGTTTGTGTTAAGACTTGGCATAAAATAGTCTAACATCAAATGTTATACACACAAAAGGTTAATCATCTAAATAAAAAATGGCATGTCAAAAATCTATGCCAAAGTGTTCCATACAAGGTCGAAACTAGGAAAGGGAAAAGAGTCACTAGGTCTTTTTTCCAAATGTCGAGTCAAAAGCTGGCTGAAATAGGCTAGTGCTAGGAATTTTGGCCAAACATGGCATCAAAATATAGACTTAAAAATTAAGATGATGTGATGTGATTTAATATAACCATTTGGCCATCAAAATATAGACTTAAAAATAAATATGATGTGATGTTATTTAATCTAACAAGTTTGGAACAACTTTGACATAAACTTGACACATGGAATAAAAAATAAACATGATCAATTAGCATAAGCTACAAGGCAAAATGCACCTGGAGAAAGGTTATATTATCCTATATAAAGGCACACATAATGATTAGGATAAGATCTAAACAAATAAACAAGCAATGGTTTTCAAATTTGGGTAATCAATTAACGTAAATTACATAACCCAAAAGAGAAAGATCTATGTATCAACCCCTACAAGATGAGGCCTAAATAGAAATAAATCAATGTTTGGATCCAAACTTGTAAAATTTGAAATATCAATGTTTGAAGACTAGGATTTTGATGACCAAATAAGATAGATATTATTGGATGGAATAATGACACAAGATAAGGATCCAGATGGCATACATGACATGGTTTGAAAGCATGGTAATTTAGACACAAGACAAGAAAAGTATTTTAAAATAATTTGGGTAGTGTAACAATGTTAACACTCCCAAAATATGTAACAATGTTATGTTTCAAAGACTTTAAAGACACAAGACTTGAAATGATTTGGGTAGCATAAAATTACCTATCTCAATCAAGTGTTTGTACTGAATGCTTTGACACAAAAGTTTTCTAAATTAAATCAAGGTGTCAAATAGATGGTATAACACCTCCTCAAATAATGGAGTAATGTTGAAAATAGGAATCATTCATAACATGGTAAACAAAAAAGTTTTAGTTCTAACACACCAAAAAATAAAAGAATAAATGATAAAATACAACTAAGTATATCATTGTAGATCTTATCAAGGTGTGGAAAAGTGGGGTTGACTAAAACTTACAAGTTTGCAAACATATACATTGATCCCATGTGTAGAAAATTTCACATTTTCACACAAGATAAGTAGCATGTCAATTGAGTTTGCATCAATTAGATTGTTGTGAAAAGATCTTGTCATTTTCACAACTATTACATATATCAATTACTCAGTATAATGTGATGTTTCTATTGATCATACGTCTTAGGATAACTTGCCACTAATGGATATGATTTAGCTACTCAAACCACCATCCTAGTGTGGTGATCCCAATTTGTATACCTCCATGAAGAGGGGTTGAAAAACTTATAGGAGATGAATCCCTGATTAAATTATTCCCTAAAGAAATTTCAAGAGGTAATGACATCCCCTTCACAAGCCAAAATCCATGAAAATAAAAAACAAGTAGAAAGACTTTAGGGTTACTTTTAGATCACCAAATATCATATGGGTTTTTGGGAGAGCCTAGGTAACTTTATTTTTACACCTTGGATTAGGCACTAAATGTAATGAAAATGCAATATTTATCCTATGAGTTTCCTATAGGGGATGGGGGAAGAGTATGCACATGCTATCTCTTTTATGAAAACAATAAACAACAAACAAATTGCAATCAATTACAAGTGAAATTTTATTCTAAGCACCAATTTAAATGTGACATTGTTCATTACTAGGCCCCTTGACTTAAGTGTGAAGATTGAAATAATTATACAAAACCAAATTAATCAAAACCACTTATATTTATTTTAATCCCAAATGTCCAAATGTTTGAGATTTAGCCTAAGTTTAAATTTAAAGCACCAATTTCAAATTTTCATGATGTTGGATTCATTTTAAGTACCAAAAAATGAAGTATTTCTAAGACTTAGCAAACCCTAGATTCATTTTAAACACCATTATCTAAATGTGTTCAAGATAACATGTTCATTTTTAGACCCAAATTGAAATGTTTAATTTTACTAAATTATTTTTAAAGCCCAAAATGAAGTGTTTGATGAGTCAAAACAAGCAAATTAGTCTTCAAATCAATCCTTCAACTTGAAAATGTTAGATAATAACCCCCTACTTTGAATCACTTTATTGATTGGGAAAATGATGTTTGAAATTTAGCTCTTGAGTTTTATTTTTTGGACCCAAAATGATCATGGTTGGTTATATATGATTGATACTAGTTTCAAGGCAACTGTTGCTAGTTAATCTCAAAGAGAACCAATATTGATCATAAGAATCAATTCCAATTGATTAAGACCATTGTCAATCACCTGTGAAACTAAAGGAAAAACAAACATAATGAAAACACATTAGGTTAGGACTTGGTTAGCTAAAAATTTGAGAAAAATTGTAACACACTGATTAGGCAAAGAAAACATAATTCAACAAAACCAAGAAATAATGATTGAAAACTTTAAAAAGATTCAAAATCCTATTTAAATATTTTGTGAAACATATATGAAAATTTAAGTTAAACTGATAACATGTTCTAAAAATTTAGGAGAAAACTTGTGGTTTTAAAAAACAAATCATCAAAAATAGAGTTTGTATGACCCCAAACCAAGCTCCAAAAGATGGCTTACTAGCTTGCTGTCCTACACAATTATCATGGTCAATTTTGGGATGCACATAGTGACTGTGGTCAGTTATATATGACTAATTATTGTTAGTTCATGATCGATGCTGGTTAGTTCATGATCTATGCTAGTTACATAAAATTGATGCCAGTCTCTATGTAAACCTAAGTGAATATAAAAATGAAAAATATAGCAAAATCAAAATTAAAATTTACAATTTTGAAGATATTCAAGCATTCATTTTATGATTTATGTGTTGCATTATCATCTCCTTGGTATGTGGGGTGCTCATAGTCCCACTAGGCATGCCATTTATGATCAAATAATTTGACTAAAGAGAGGAGGTTAGTGTAGTGTTAGCTCCAAAAATAATGAAATCAACACACTAAGCAAACTGACATCTCTAGGTCTAGATCATGGGGGGAGCTTAGTGAATAAACCAATTGGAAACATAACTAAAATGTAAATAAATGACAACTTCCTTACCTTAATTGATTGCTTCAAGATATTTATTCATTATCTTTCTTGGATTATGCTCAAAAGTTCTTCATCCAATGGGGCTTGGCTATCTCCATCTCCTCTTAGCACCATGGTTGGATTGGCTTTGGCTTGATGTTTGCTCAAAGGATTGATTTCTTGGCTTGTGATTTACAATTTTGGCATTATAAAATTATGTTTTCATTCATGTCATAACACCAACATTATAGCTTTACTCTATCCAAGCTCTCCAAATGAAGATCTCTAGGATTGTATTTATAGGCTTTGAATTCAACTTAGAATGGTTTAAATGCTAACCTTAGTTTGATTAGTTAACCCTAGTAGGGTTAAGAGGTGTCCAAAATCTCATTATTATCATGGAATGAGTGTGCTTTGAGATTTTCTCATTTAGACAAGTCACAAAAGGGTAATGATTCATTCTTAGGATATTTATTGATATTTGAATTTTATTTTTTAATAATTGATTTATTTTCTCATGAATGAATTCAATTAGGATTTGATTATGATTTACAAGTTAATTAATAATTTTTAGGAATTTTGATATTTATTACAATATTTGATTAATTTAATGTATGCATTTGTCTCATTTAATTTGATTTATGGGCCAACTTGATTTATTTGTATGGTTATGAAGCCAAAATCAAGACATTTAGAAATTGTTAGGCTAGATGTTCAATGGTTGGTAATAATTGATCTAAATTTAGGTATGGAGCCATTAGTGGCCAATTTTAGGTTTCTATAGAAAGTACACAAATTGTTAAGTGCTGGAATAGTGTTCCCCATCAGGCACTCAACTTGGTTTGCCAATATGGTACTAGTTAGGAAGAATAATGGGGAAATCAGATTGTGTGTAAACTTTAGGAATATAAACAAAGCCTCTAATAAATATAACTACCCTCTGCCTTCTCTAGACAAGGTAATGTAGGTAGTAAGTGGTTCTAGAATGATGTCTTTCTTATATGGGTTCTTAGGTTATAACCATTTACTAGTGGAATTTGAGGATAAAATGAAGACCACATTCATTATAAAGTGGGGTACTTATGCATACAAAAGGATTCCTTTTAGATTGATTAACACAAGATCTACATTTTAGTGGGCTATGGATCATGTATTTAAATGATTGATAAGTAAATACATAATCATTTATATTGATGACCTCATTGTTTTCTCAAAGAATAGAACTAATCATGTAAGACATTTATAACTAATCTTTAAAAGATGCAAAAGGATTGAAATTTCACTCCACCCGAAGAAAAGCATACTCGATGTTACTAAATGCAAACTGTTGGGACACATCATAACCAAGAATGGGATCACCATTGATCTAAATAAAATTTAAGGAATCTTAAGGATAACATTCCTAAGTACCAAGAAAGAGCTCAAGTCCTTTGGCAAGATCAATTTTGTGAGGAATTTTATCTTAAGTTTTGAAGAGATTTTTAGGCCTCTAGAAGTAATGTTCAAATAAGATGCTAAGGTATAATGGGCATTGGAAGACCAAAAATATTTCCAAGACATCAAGGATGCCATTACCTAAGAACTGATCTTGATCAACCCAAACTTCAACAAAGATTTATTCTTATATTATTTTAATTTAGAACACACAATCACTATTGTGATTACCTAGAAAAGGGGTGAAAAAAATCACCCTATTGCATTTATGATCACAAATATGAAGGAAATAGAGCACAAATACTCTATTATAAATAAGCAAAGTTATACTCTCATCAAAGCAATAAAGAAGTTTTAGCATTATATTTTAAGGAATAAAACTACTGCTATCATGTTGGATCCAACTATTAAGCTCACTTTGGGATAATAGGAATTAGGAGAATGGAGAGGAAAATGGATGGTAAAGTTGTAGGAATTTAAAATAGAAATCAAGCCTACTAAAATTATCAAAGGATAAGGCATCATTAAACTTATGACTAAGCTTGATTCCCACATCATAATTGATAAAGTCTTTGAGACCAAGGTATCTACAAGAGATTGGTATGTTAATATCATTAAATATTTAATAATAGGTACTTTCCCTCTTGAGCTAAATACATAATATATAAGATTATTAAGCTTAAAGAAACTTATTAAATGATTATAAAAGGTATTATCTATTGAGTAAATTATGAAGGTATCTATTTAAGATGTGTGTCATAGGAAGAAGCTCATAAAATCATGGATAATTTACATCAAAATATAAATAGTGGTCATTCATATAGAAACAACATGACACATAATATTATCAAAATTGGCTATTATTGGCTAAAAGTCTTTAATGATGCACACAACTATGTGAGAACATGTCATGAATGCCAAGTATTTACAAAAGGAGAAGTACACATAGTAATATCATTACAATCGATAATTGAAGGAAGAAAATTTGATTAGTGGGGATTTTATTTCCTTAGTGTCATTAATCTAAATTCCTTATTTTGCCATAATTTTTTTAATTACAACTCCAAACTACTGTACTAGGTGGACTGAAGAAATAACAACTAGGAATTCTAGAGCACAATATGTAATTAGTTTTCTTGAAGAGAATATTACAGCTAGGTTTGGTACTCCTATATATTTAGTTTATGATAATGAGACAACATTCCAATCATCTGAGTTTACTGAATAAGCCCAAGAAGTCCAAGTTACCATTAGGTCATCATCCAATCATTACCCTTAAGTAAATGGATTAGTAGAATCTACAAATAAGAATTTGATTGATGCCATCAATAAGTCAATTGTAGATAAACCAAGAGAGTGGCATCATTTACTAAAGCATGCATTGTAGGTAGATTGAACTATATATAAAAAAATCCTTAAGGCTTTACCATACTTTCTAGTATGTGGACACAAACCGATATTCCCAATTATGTCAAACTACCTATTGTCAATTTGGCCTCCCAAGAATAAATGCCAAACCCTATAACCAAATTTTTTTCTATGACAACCATCTAGGCCTACTCATGGTGATTTCCTGAATTTTCATGTCTTTATTGATCCTATTTTGAGCCTTGATAATACTTTTAGAAGTGTCATTATGTGTTTTAGAGCCTACTTATGATTCCATTGTGTCATGGCTGCCTTGAGTCTATTTGGTGAGGTGATAGTGGTTATAGTGATATTAGAGTAAGAGAGGAGGGTGTTAAGATCTCTTATAAAGGTCTAATGGTGTTTTAATTTCAATATTCATGATTTGGTCATTCAAGCAATTTCAAGTTGTCATAAACCCCTCAAAATCCCTTTCAAGACTCTTAGATGCCTTATATGAGTCTATATGCTTTATAAAATATTCAATAAAGTTGAAATTCCAAGTTTTTTATAGCTTGAAAAGGGTATTAAAATGTCCTATATTCATCTTATAACCACCACTAGGCATTTCAAACCATAGAAAGTCCTTTTTAAGACCCATTTCCACTTCCCACTAGCCAAATAGGTCCCACACATGGTAAAAACATAACTCTTCAGCTCCACCTACCATACCAATTAGTTTCAAAGTTTAGTTAGCTCATGTTTCCTCTATCTTCATCCTTTAATGGTAGCTTAAGGTTAGAAATTTGGAGAAAATGTAGGAAAAGGGGAATTTTCAACTATTTTTGTAGGTTGTATAGATTGGTATGGTTAGTTATGTATAAGGGAGGTCAGGGGATTATATGTGAGTTGTTTTTAGGTATCTTGGTAAAGTTTCATGATCAAAGGATACCATACAAACTCAAAACTAATCCTCTTAATTTATTGAGCTCCTTTGTAGCTTGGTAGATCCCTTTAGGTTTGTAGATGATATGAACATGAGAGAGAAGATGAAGGTCTAAAATTTTGGGTAGAGGAGAGAACCTTAGATTGATTCCATATTTTAGAATTTGTTCTTAATTTGGATCTCTCCTTTATGAATAGTCATTAATAATGTAGGGCACTCATAATGTCTTCTCCATTCAACTAGGGTATGAATTTTATATGTTTTCTCCTTTCCTGAGCATGGTGATAAAAAAATGGAAGATATGGGAGATTTTCATGAGTATAAAATATCTTTCCATAACATTATTTAGCCTCATATCACATGTCTAAGCCCAGGGAGGCAAGAAATACTCATTGAAATTAGTTTATAGAGGGACAACTATAGTTTCTTGATGCCTTGAGAACCCAATGGTGAGATATATACTAGTGAAGATTCAAGAAATTACATACATCCTTTTGAGGCTCTAAAATGTTTTTTAATACCCTTATAAGATAAGACCTCCATATCATGATGTTCATCTATGATCTTCATCAAACACACAAGTAGGAAGAATACAAAGGTATGAATCTTGCTTAAGGATCTTGTGTCATCTTGAAGGTTGACATCTTTGTATAATATGATTAATATATTCACATAACTATACTTTGAAGGGTTTTTTTAGTGAATTTAAGATGTGTGTGAAGGAGATAAGACCTAGGATCTATTAATGGAAATGTTTAAGATTGTTTTGTCCACCCACAGGTCTACAAACTTGTAATTGGATGTTAGTAACTTTTAAAACCCTTTTCACATGGTGTAAAGGTTTGAAGAGACATAATCCATGTCTCTAAGTATGCACTTAACTTTGAGTATCCATATAGTGTTATGATTAGGATCATATGTGGGTGATTGGTCCTCAAATCCCAAGCAAGATAATCAAGAAACCTAAACTAACTCTAAATAGCCCTAGGGTCTATGTTTTAGGCAATGTTGTTTCTTGAAAAAATGGGATGGCCAGGAAGGAACATGTTGGACATTTTGGACCACATACCAAGCTTGTGTCTAGATAGACCAGGTTGGTTAATGGATGAGCAGATAGAAAAGGTTCTGAATGGAAGTAGTCTAGGGTCTCAAATTACTCACAAAGATTTTAAGACACTTTGGGTCCACTTAAAATGTAAATATCCATTTACTAAGGACAAGACCAAATTTTCCTGAGTTTACACTTTTTCAACTTTTGGCCAAGTGTAGCATTTAGAATTTCTTCAGATAAAGTGTTCCACACAAAGCCCACAATAAAAGTATAAGGATTAATTATTTTGGGAGTTTTGTCCCACCTTATTTGGCTAAGTGTTGGAATTATTTTGGGACTTTTGTTTTAGGGTTTGGCTAAGTGACAAGAATTATTTTGGACATTTTGTTTAAAATAATTTTTGAAAAGGGTCATTTTTTCAAAGTGGACCTTTACAAAACTTCAATCAAAGTGGAAAAGAAATTTTTCTTAAAGGGTCTTTTCTTGAGAAAATGGTCCAAAATAATGATCCCAAAGGGAAATTTTTGAAGGCAAGTGTCCCAAACACTTTTTATGAAGGTTACTTTTCTTCACCAAAGGGTCTAATGGAGAAAGTCTAAAGGGTCAATTTCTTGGGAAAGTATCCTCTTCAATTTTATCAAAGGGTTAGTTCTCAGGAAAATGGTTTGAAAGCAAAATATCAAAGGATATTTCTATAGGAAAGTGGCCCAAAGAAGAGTTTCCAAAGGGTAACTCTTCAAGAAAGTGGACCAAAGTTATTCCTTTGAAGGGTCATTTTATTTCAGGAAAGTGACCAAGATAAAAGCTTTGAAGGGATTTATCAAAGGGAAAAGGGATATTTCAAAAAGGCCAAGAGCCTATAGGATGCCAAAAATGATTGGAATGGATTAGAAGTGCATGGGATCCTTTTGGATCTTTATTGTGTTCATTGAGACACTTGGGCCTAGTATAAAAATTCTTGAGCAGGAAGTTTGCCGACATCACTATTACCACATGTGGATGAGTCAGAGAGAATTTTTCACATGGGTTTGTTCAAATTTATGCCAAGATCATACGTGTCAAGTCTTAGGTCCTCCACCAAAGTACATCAAAAGTTACAAAGGTCCAAAGTTGGCTCCTCAAACACTTTTTGTATGTTTTCCCATACTTAGCCATTTTCAAAAGGTTCCAGTAGAGCTGAGTGAGATTTTTCACAAAGCTATATCTCACACATGTAGTAGTTGTAGGGGAAGGTGGTAACATGGGTTTATTTAGTTTGGTCTCTAATTGATACGTGCTAAGTCCTAGGTCATCTACTCAAGTGAAAATGGATTAATGCTTGTGAAAATTTGGATCCTCAGTCAAATTTTACTAAGTATTCATACTTAGATATTTTTAAGCTAGGATGTCATGCAGGATAAAATAGACCAACCAAGTTGTGAGTTTAATATCTTCACTTGGAAAGTTTGTGGGACTAGTTTATCACATGGGTTTATTCCTTTTGGCCTCAAGAACATTTCCTAAATTTTTTATGCCTCCATGATTTTTGTGCTTCAAGATCCAAGACTTCAAAGTTGGTCAAAAGCATAAGATGTTTGTGCTAACATAAAAATAAAACTTGGGAAAAAATCTATCTATGATTAAATTTGATGGTCTATGAGATGTCAATCATGATATATGGGACATTGAATGATAGTTAGTGGGATGTTAACTTTAAAGACATACCATGACAAATCCCATTGAGCTTAAATTTGATTGTCACATGATCATTAATAATAGTCTCATGAACATCATTTGATGAGAATGAGGGCATCAATTTTATGATCATGAATTAGCCAATAGCTTTCAAACATTGGGTCCCAATTGATTTAATAGTCCATGTTAAATCTTACTTTTAGATCTAATGGTAAGTAGAGGTTAAAGGGTTAATGGATCTTAGGAGTGAATGTGTGCATGAAAAGTGTCAAGGATGCATTCAAATAGTAGAGGCTTGATGGTTCTTGGGAATTCATATCAATTGAAATTGATAGAGTGAGTTGGTCAGTGAGTCAAGGATATAGATCAAACATCAAGAACCAATGAAAATAAAGGTCAAGAACAAAGGAAAGCTTGAGTTTCTTGTTGGATCTTAAGAGGCTATTTTTGACTATAGACAATAGGGTTTTATAGGGTCATCCTGATGCCATTAAGGCTCGTTCAAATTCTATGGAGTGGTCAATATGATGAAATAAAACATGGATAACATAAAGGTACCACCCATGTGGATAGATATGGACCTATGGCTCATGAATTCTCATCATAAATGGGTATTAATCTAACTATGTTTGCCATTTCTATATAAAAGGAGATAAATTTTCAAAGGGTGCCATGAATGCAAGCAAGTGGACCCTAATAGATCATCCCTAGGATCAAATTTATGATAGTGACCTTTCATTCCACTATGAATGCCATGACAAAAAATTAGAAGTAGTTTTTAACAAAACATGATTATAAATGATGGATTTGAGTGTTTTAATTACACTATTTCAAAGACCCAACTAGAAACATCTTTATCTTGCCATTGTAGTCACCAAGGAACATCACTGAGAGGACATTGTAATGATGTAATAGACTAGAGTGATCTGGACCAATCAAAAGGGTTTGAGTGAGATTGATTTCTAGAAATTATTGTAATAAATTTTCAAATGGTTTTAAACTTATTTGATTCCCTTTTGGGTACCAAGCTCCCATTCTCTTGCTCTCTTCCTTCTATAAATATAGCCTTTGAGGTATTATTTTAGATCCCTCTCTTGGGTATGACTAGACTGTGCCAAGATTGAGCCTTGTAACCTCTTGAAATGAGTAAGATGACTATTTTTAGATTTCATGATATTATCCTAGTGTGTTCATGCCAGTTTGATTGATATAAGTGGTAGAGCCTTCTCCCTTGCCAAGTCTTGATTTCACCTAGCTAGTGGATTGTCTAGTTATGCAGGTCATGTCAAGTTTTCAATGTATTTTGACTTACCCCAATAGTGGATATATCAAATAGAATAGTGGATTAAATTAGGCCTCTCCATCACCTCCCTTAGGTTTTTATAACTTGATGAATCTCTACATGAAGTATTGATGCATGGCAGGCATTTGGAGTCATGGATCATGTCAGTTATTTGTATTTCACTAGTGTTTTAGAGACTTAAGTATTAGTGGATGGAAAATATTCATGGTGTATCACTAAATTTTATAATACATTTTAATTTATTTATATATCTTACCCCTTTTCATTGCAACTAGTTTTAGGTTTTAGAAGAAAAGGTCTAAATCATAAAATCTAAGGATCTAGCCTCACAAAAAATCCTAGAGGTCTGGTCTAGCTATAGGAAATCCATAGCCTTAGACCATTCCTATGTTAGTTTAGGTTTAAAATAAAGACTTGAACATTCATCCTTTTAACTAGGGTGCAATCTAGATAGCTAATAGTTCTAGCACACCAAGTGGGACCACTTTCAAGTGCCTTGAAGCATGCTCTGAAGACATTAAAGGGCATTCAAAATTTGAAGATATAAGGAAAATCATTTATAACACAACTTAATTAGAGTCAAGCATATTTGGGAGGTTTGAAATCAACTTCAAGTTTAGAGATACCAATGGTTTCATGGTTGTAGAGGTAAGAAGGCTTTGTCATGGTTTTGATTCAATTCACCTATTAAATAAGGAGCCATAACATCTTATGAGGAAGATTTATACTATCCACTCCCATATATACCTTACCATAGCCTAAATGACCCATATAATCCACATCCTCAATATTAATAAGACCATATCCCATAATTTCATCCCCCTCCACCTCTATGGTAACCTATTCATCCTCATGACTAGTCCTATTATCAACCTTTTGCCCCTCATAATCCAACTGCACCAAACACTGACTATCTACATTAATAAATCAAGAGATTAAGAAAAGAAAGAGATAGGTTGTAAGAGAGCCTTAGATAATAGAAAAGGGGAGAATTCCAAAATCTTATCCCTCATAAAAATACACCTACAAACTAGCCACAGTCAGGTAAATCGGTTACCCCATCTCCCTTTCTTGCCTCCTTAGTCATAGGAGATTTCTTGGTCCATAATTATTCACGTAATGATAAGGTAAATATATCCATTATTCCTAAATTAGTAGTATATGGTTTGAATATAAGGTATGAACCTATACCTGATGTTGGTTTACAATGGAAAGGATCTCCCATGAAAGTATTTGGCATTGTTAGAAACCTCCAACTCACTTTTTATGCCTACCCTAAACTTTTAGTTTTACAAGACCTTATAGTAGTAGGTTTTTTGCCTCATTTTGACTTTATTTTAGGTAATGAATTCATAACTAAGGTTGGAGGGTAGTTTTTTAAATACTTCTATCATATGGTGTGTAATTTTGAACATGGTGTAGAGATTAAAATCAAGCCTGAGCCAATCTCTAAGTTCCATATTTAGCCTCTTCCCCCAACCACCCAAAAGGTAGATTTCCTTCACTTCCTTCTCTAAAGCAATCCACTTGTGCTCAAGATCCTATACCTACCAAATAACCTAAGGTGATACCCACATGGAATCATTCATGGGCCATGGATCCTAATTTCATCATGCGCACCCTTGATAAGGAGGATAAAGAAGGAAAAGAAGGTGTAAAATTTATTATTGGTCCTTCATTTGCTATTACTCAAACACTTGTTCCCCCTTTTAACATCTCTCCTCAACCCCAAAATCTTCCCAAAAAATCATTCAAGATCTCTAGTTGGAAATATACCCTTTCCAAAACTACGCAACCTGATGTTATCTACTACCTACCCACCCTTTCCTCTCTTGAAGAGTAATCAAGTAAACCAAAATCAGAATTGGATCATTCAAGTGTAATGGACAAACTTTCTAAGTTGGTAGAGGAAGGGTTAGTCATTCAAGAGATTGATAGTGATGCAATTATAACTGAGTATCAATATCACCTTGGAGAGGACACTTTTGGTGTCTATGAAGAAGAGATTAAGATTGGGACCCCTGTGCACTCTAATAGTTTAGAAGGTAAGCATGAGAAAAAATTGAGTGATAAAGGGTAACTATAATGCCTTAATGATGCAACTAAGGTAAGTGAAACACAAGCTAAAATTTTCCTAGGAGATCAATTAGATGGTAGCATTCATAATAATGCTATTGATACTGAAGTCAAGAGTCTATTGGGAGACCAGTGGCAACACTTGTGTTTGGAATTCTTGGGTGAGATTGAGAAACTTAGTGGGGTAGATTTGAGTGATGAAATTAAACAATAGGATAATGTTTTAGATGAGGAAGACAATGAAAATTTAGAGATGATAATTTAACAAGAGCTTATAATTAAGTGGATTGATGATTTATTACCCCTCTCTATTGATGAATAAGATGAGTAAACCTCAATTGATCAAGAGCCTTGTGATGACCTTGTCCAAGAGAAAGAAGTGGGTAATCAACCTGATGTTTTTAAGGTAGATGACAAAAGTAAAAAAGAGTCTTGTAGTTTTTACATCCACTAAGATGAGATGTCATTTTGGGAAGACTTAGAGGACTTTTTCTTGAACCTAGATGCCTCACCACTACATCAACTAAAGCTCAAAGAGAAAGAGCTCATCAAGGATGGTGTGATAGTTGGTCACTTGAAGTCCAAAGAACAAAATTAGTTACATCCATTTATTGAAGAGGATATGAAGCTCATGATGCAACATAGGAAAAGAGTTTGGGAAGAATATGATTGGGTCTTGGATCCATATCTTCAATCCTTACACTGGAGGATGGAGATAAGAGGCTTAGTTGCATCATCAAGAAGAAATAATCATCTATTTTCTCCCATTTACAAGAAGATGCCATCAAGGAGAAGTAATCATGTTTCAAAGATCCATGTTGCATCAAATAATTTCCCATTTGATCCTAGGGGAATGAAATTAGTATAGGTTAGTTTTGTAGTAGTTAGTTTTTTCTTCTAAATAAGTGATTTACATAAGCTTGTAGGTTGTTTTCGTTGCTGTCCTTATTTTATAGGTTAGTGATCCTTATATTGGTAGTTTAGGTTCCCATTCTATTTTGTTTTGCTCCTTTTGGTCTTTGGTTGTATTTAAAGAGGTTGGAATAAGATTGGCACATGGTTTGGGTTCTATAAGCATAGTAGACATGCTTCCCTATGAGTTTCTAGAAATGTTGGCCATTTTGGCCCACATATCAAGCTTGTGTCCAAATAGACCAGGTTGATTAATGGATGAGAAAATATACAAGGTTTTGAATGGAATAATTAGTTTAGGGTCTCAAATTTCTCACAAATATTTTAAGACACTTTAGGTCCACTTAAAATGTAAATTTACATTTGCTAAGGACAAGACCAAATTTGCCTAAGTTTTCACTTTTTCAACATTTGGCCAAGTGTAGTATTCAAAATTCCTTCAGAGAAAGTGTTCCACACAAAGCCTGTAAAAAAATTACAAGGCTTAATTCTTTCAAGAGTTTTGTCCCACCTTTTTTGGATAAGTTTTGTAATTATTTTGGGCTTTTGTTTTGGGGTTTTTGGCTAAGTGATAGGAATTGTTTCAGACATTTTATCCAAAATAATTTCCCCAAAGGGTCATTTCTTCAAAGTGGACCTTTGTAAGAATCCCAAAGGATATATTTTTCAATCAAAGTGGCCAAGAAAATTTTATTGAAGGGTCTTTTCTTGGGAAAATAGTCCAAAATAATTATCCCAAAGGGCACATTTTGAAGCAAAGTGTCCCAAACACTTTTTCTGAAGGGTACTTTTTTTCACCAAAGGGTCCAATGTAGAAAGCTTGAAGGGTCAGTTTCTCAGGAAAGTGTCCTCTTTAGCTTTCCTGAAGGGTCATTTCTTAGGAAAATGGTCTGAAATCAAAATACCAAAGTATATTTCTATAGGAAAGTGGCCCAAAGTAGAGTTTTTAAAGGTTAAGTATTCAATAAAGTGGATTAAAGAAATTCTTCCAAAAGGTCATTTTATTTCAAGAAAGTGACCAAGATAAAAGATTTGAAGGGTATTTTCAAATGGAGAAGGGATTTATTGGAAAGGATGAGACCCTATGGGATGCCAAGAATGATTATAATGGATTAGAAGTGTATGGGATCCTTTTGGTTCTTTGTTGTGTTCATTGAGACACTTGGGCCTAGTAGCAAAATTTTTGAGCAGGGAGTTTGCCAATGTCAGCATTGCCACATGTGGATGAGTTAGAGAGAATTGGTCATGTGGGTTTATTCAAATTTGTGCCAAAATCATATGTGCCAAGTCTTAGGTCCTCTACCAAATTTCATTAAAAGTTACAAAGGTCTAAATTTGGCTCCTTAGCCACTTTTTGCATGTTTTCCCATACTTAGCCATTTTTAAGAGGTTCTAGTAGAGTTGAGTGAGCATATTCACAAAGATATATTTCACACATGTAGTAGTTACAAGGAAATATGGTTATATGGGTTTGTTTAGTTTGGTCCCTAGTCACTACATGTTAAGTCCTAGGTCCTCCACTCAAGTGTAAATGGAGTTATGCATGTGCAAAGTTGGATCCTCAGTCATATTTCACTAAGTTTCCATACTTAGCCATTTTTGAGCTAGGACATCATCTAGGATGAAATGGACTAGCCAAATTGTGAGTTTAACATCTTCACCTAAAAATTTCTTAGGATTAATAGATTACATGGGTTTGATCTTTTTGGCCTCAAGAACACCTTCTAAAAGTTTTATGCCTCTATGATTCTAGAACTTCAAGATCCAAACATTCAAAGTTGGTCAAAATCATAAGATGTTCATGCTAATGTCAAATTAAAGCTTGGGAAAAAATATATCCATGCTTAAATTTGATGGTCTATGATATGTCAATCATGATCTGTAGGACATTGAATGATGATTGATGGGATGTCAAATTTAAAAATAGAGTGAGACAAATATTATTGAGCTTAAATTTAATGGTCACATGACCATCAATGATGATCACTTGAAAGTCATTTGATGAGAGTGAGGGTGTCAATTTTGTGATCATGAATTATCCATTGGCTTTCAAATAATAGGTCCCAGTTAATCTAATGGTCCACATTCAATCATACTTTTAGATCTAATGGTGAGTGGAGGTCAAAGGGTCAATAAATCTTAGGAGTGAATGTGTACATGATAAGTGTCAACAACATGTTTAATTAGTAGAGGATCGATGGTTCTCAGGCATTCATACTAATTGAAATTGATGGAGTGAGTTAGTTAGTGAGTTAAGGATTTTGATCAAACATAAAAAACCAATGAAAATAAATGATGAGAACAAAGGTGATCCTAAGTTTATTGATGAATCTTGAGAGGCTATTTTTGACCATGGAGAATAGGGTTTTATAGGGTCATCTCAACACCATTGAGGTTGGTTCAAACACCACAGAGTAGTCAATATGATGTAGTCAAGCATGGAGAACATAAAGGGACCACCCATATGGCTAGATATGGCCCTTTGGCTCATGGATTTGCATCATAAAGGGGTCTTACTCTGACTATGTTCACCATTTTTGGATGGAAGGAGATATATTTTCAAAGGGTGCCATGAAGGCAAGCAAGTGGACCCCAATAGATCATCCCTAGGATCAACTGCATGAAAGTGACCTCTCTCTCTACTATACATGCCATGACAACTAGTTAGAAGCATTTTATAATAAGACATGATTATAAATGATGGATTTGAGTGTTTTAACTACACTATTACCAAGACCCATATGCAAATATCTTTATCCTACCATTGCAACCAACATGTATCATCACTGAGAGGATATTATAATGATGCAATAGACTCTAGTGACCTAGACCGATTAGAAGAGTTTGAGTGAGCTTGATTTATGGAGGCTATTTTAATAAAATTTTAAATGGTTGTAAACTTTCTTGATTCCATTTTGGGTGCCAATTTCTCTCTCTCTTTATCTCTTCTTTTTATAAATATAACCTTTAAGTTATTATTTTGGATCCCTCTCTTAAGTATGACTATACTCTATCAAGATTAAGCCTTGTAACCTCTTAAGATAAATAAGATGATTATTTTTAGATTTAATGATATTATCTTATTGTGTTCATGTCAGTTTGAGTGGTATAAGTGGTAGATCTTTCTCCCTTTCCAAGTCCTAATTTCACCTAGCTAGTGTATTATCTGATTATGCAGGTCATGTCAAGTGTTGGATGTATTTTGATTGAAGCCAATAGTGGATATATCAACTATATTAGTGCCTTAAAATAGGCCTCTCCATCACATCCATTAGGTTTTGGTCACTTGATGAATATTTTCATGAAGTATTGATGCATGATAGGATTTGAATTCATAGATCTTATTATTTTTTTTATTATTTCACTAGTGTTTTAGAGACTCAAGTATGAGTGGATGGACAATATTTATGGTGCATCACCACATTTTAGAATAGGTTTTAATTTATAAAAATATCTTTACCCTTTTCATGCCAACCAATTTTAGGTTTTATAAGTAAAGGTCTAAATCAAAAAATTTAAGGAGCTAACCTCATAAAAAATCCTAGAGGTCTGGTCTAGTCATAGGGAAACCATAGCCTTAGAGTATTCCCATGTTAGTTTAAGTTTGAAAGTAGGAGTTGAGAATTCCTCCTTTTATCTAGGGTGTAATATATATAGCTAAAAAAACATAAATAATTTGAGGGAATATTTAAGGAGTTTTAAAGAATAGTGCAGAGGTATCAACACATACATCTTAGTCACTACACATAGTCTATCCCTTAAAATGCTCATACTCATAATCCTATAGGATTGAAATCACCTACATGTAAAGTGAGGATTAAAGAATTGAACCTTGAAGAAACAATGAAGATAAAAAATAAAATTGGAACATCTCTTATTTCATCAAATCAACTTTAGTGTCACATTGGTAAGGTGGATCTTTAAGGGTTAGAAAGAAATCTATGATTTACATATGCCTATTTTAGACCTAAATAGGCTTAGAATAAGCCTTTGTAGATCAGTTGATGGTGTATAAAAACTTGGAGGTTATCTAAATTTGGAATCATATAAGAGAGATAGGTCATAAGGTGGATAACTATTCCAAGGGATTCTCAGGTTGGTGAGAGACCCTAATGGCCTAACCAGGATAAAAGGGTTAAAACTGATGCAATAATCCTATAAAGGTAGTCATAAGAAATAAAGGTAACTCAGTGAGAGGTGTGGCCTAAAAATTAGTTTCAAATTGTTAACTATGGATGAATCCACTTGTGTTATGTTTCTATCTAACTAGTACTTCAAGGTACCAAGGATGGGTTGTCTCCATCAATAGCTCAGACAGATCTAGTCTTAACACAAGCAAAGTCATGTGTGAATACAAGAGTAAAATGGATATTATATAAGAGAGTGAAATGTGAATGTGAAAACAAGTGTCCTAAGTTGTTTATTAAAATACTTAAATACATATTGAATGGTTTATCCATTTATAATTGAGGAAAAGACCCTAGGTGCTAATAAGGTGTTCACTTTCTCACATAGCCTAGACAAGACTGAACATGTAGTTTAGAGATGTATGAATACTTTGTGTATATTTAGGGGTTGATAAAACCTGATTATATAGGTCATAAGGTTGAAAAATTCTCCAAGTGATGAGAATCCCAAGTGGATAAAATAATCTAGTGATCTATTAGGCCTTTAGGCCTAAACTAGTACACACATACCTATACTTGAATTGAAATTACATACAAAATTATAGGTTATTTGAAGGTTAATAACACTTTATAAAGTTAATAAATAATATTTATTATGGATATAAAGTAATAGGAACATTATATTGAAGTAAAGAAACACGAAACTAAGACCTCAAGGGTTACACATGTCTGATTGTGTATAAACCCTTGGGTAAAAAGATGGAATGAAAGAGAGACTAATATTAAGGATTTTAAAATATTAGGGATACATTTTAAATTAGTATCAATCTAAAATCCATAATGAAAAATGGAAAAAACCACTCAGGTTCTTACACTATCCCAAACAACTCAGACTAACTGTAAACAATGACCTACAGGTAGTCACATGAAAGTAGGGGAATAAAGATAGATTATAAGTATTTAAGGGAATTTTAATAAGGTTGGATATATGTGGGAAATAATGTGTTATGATGATTTTGAGCCACTAAAGTAACCTATAGGCCATTTAGACCCATCACACTCAGTCTAGCCCTCTTTGGCCTGAAAGCCTATCTTAGGCCTTGAGACCCATCATCATGTTTAAAGAGTAATCAGAACATCTTGGGTAGATTAGACATCAAGAAGAGGTATAATAGGATTATAAAGGTCATAAAAAAGTTATTTTATATATAGAGGAGCAATTAAATTCCAAGTTTGGTCTTAGAAGTCTATCTTAAACTTCACAGTCCTAGACAGTCAATTCGAGCTATCTGTTCAAGTTCTTGTATCTTCCACCACAAAGGGACTCAAGTAAAATGCTCCTAGGGATTTTTGGCACCCATGTGGAATCAAGATCCATGATAAATGGAGTTGGTTTTAGGGTCTTAGGTTTATGAATCATTGTTAAGATTTTAGGTAGGCTCATTATGCTTGCAAGGAGTGTAAGGTCCATCATCTTCCACTCATATCTCCACACATATTTTGCATGGGAACCAAAGCTTGTTATAGATTTTAAGGGGTTATATGAAATAAACATCCATGAACATAGTTTTTTTATTGGAGGTCTCATCTTTGTGAACCATCATTAAGATGGAATACCTCCAAAACCCTACTTAAACCTTAACATAGACCTGACCTGAGAAAAATGAAGATTTTGGAAAACAAACATTCATGAATGACCCTAATAACACCTGAAAAAATTACACTCAGAGGAGATCCTACCCATAGTAATAGTCCATATAGACACAATACAAAATTGTCATAAAAATGTACTTTTTCAAGGTTTTAAGAGTTTTATAGGGTGCATAAATATTTGGAAAGTTAAAAATAATTAAAGGTGAAGGTTTGGCACTTGTTTTTATCTCATAAATTAATTATATGCCTATAAATGCCTCTATAACTCTCCTCCAAGCAACCAATCTGTAGATGTGAAAGATAAGGTGACCTAGTCACCTAATTTGGCAAATTTATGACTGTGAGCTACTCAAAAAGGCTCATGACTTGATATGGGACATAGGTTCATTCCTAAAAATAAATTATACATAGGCTCTCAAGGTCTCACATAGGTTTTCTATGTCCACTCAAGCCTAAACACCATGTAACTAGGCCTATTTGGTCAATAAAGAAAGTTGAAGAATGGCATAGGGAGACTTTTAGAGGAGTTAGTACAGAGTAATTACACCATATAATTAATGCTTTGAATAAGGAAAGTGTACTTTCAATGGTCATATTAGAGGAAGAAATAAGTCTCTTGACTTGGTCCATATGCTTAAAAGGAGGATAGGCTGTTATATACTTCATGGTGACTTCATTAAACATATTTAATGTCTTGTAACTATAAAAGAGAATGAATTTAATGAAGATGGTGTACATAAACCTTTCATAGGTTGAATATTACTAGAAATAGACTTTAAATATCATAAGGATTCTCTTTGAAGACACTTCAATGCATGAAAGGATATTGTAACTATTATGTGGAATAATTCATGATCTTTTGACTTATTGAAAGACTTTTACGCCACTCTCTCTATTCTTCTCTCCATGTACATTTTATTGAGTTTGAAAGGCCTATTTTGGGATCCTTCTCTTGGGAATGATGAGACTCTACCTAGATTAGGACTTTATAACCTCTTAAACAAATGAAAATGACTATTTTTAGACTCTTTGATACATGTTTAGTGTGTTCAATTAGTTTGATTTGCACATGCGGTAGTTTTCTCCCTTGGCAGGTCTTAATCTCACCTAGTTTCTAGTATATGATCTTATGCAGGTCACATATAGTGTTAGAATGTTAAGTGGGTGAGTTTGGAGTGGAGTTTTGATCCATAAGTGCCTTTATCTAGAGCTTCCATCATTACCCTCATGTTTTGACCACTTAGGGAAACCTTTATATGAAACACTTTTGTATAGGAGTCCTTGGAGTTAGAATATTCAATCACTTGTATTACTTATTAGTGTTTGTTTAAGTCTAAATTGAGTAGATAAATGATTACATTGGTACATAACCACCTATTAGAGTAGGTTTATTTTATGAACTTTTAATCCCCTTTCACCCTAACAGTAATAGGTCTTAGTGAATTGAGCCAAATAGATGTACCAAGGGAGCTAGCCCCATAATCTAAAGGTCTGGTCTAATGATAAGGTCACCCACAACCTTTAGGACATTCCCATGTTAGTCCAAGTTTGAAGCCTAATTAAATAATATCCTTCATAGGGTGTAAAACTTGGTTTGCTAACGCTACCAACATATCAACTCATGTAGGAATATATAGAACCTAATGATAAAGTCGAATCCTAATTGTTGGATATAATATGGATGTAATATTTAAGGATTAAATATTTATACAATTTCAGTGAGCATCAAGACCTTGTCAAAAGATTTTTTAATAAAAGATCAAAACCTAAAGCATTTAAAATGTTTGATCTTGTGCTTTTATGGGACAAATCCCATGAGAAGAAAAGATAACATGAAAAGTTTACCCTTAGATATTAGAGATCTTGGGTATCAACGCTTTCCATTTAAATGACCTCCAATATAAGGAATTGACATATATAGTCAATGGGTAGTTTTTGAAGCATTAATTCATGGTTATACCATTTAGAGATGTCCCTAAATAAAAATTAATTCTACAGTAGAGGTAGGACTAGATTCAATTTACTACTTTCCTAGTTAGGTTTCCTATTTTCTATCATTTTCTTTCATTAGAGAATTTTTCATGCTTTCTAGGATTAGTTTTTCATGCTTTCAACATTTTATTTCCTTAGATTAGATCCATATTTTGTAAAGTACATGCTTTATATTTCATTATAATTTGATTGATTTATTATAGTATAACCAAGATAATATCCAATTCATTATCCTTCTCATGAATTCTTAAGATTATATGCTAAGTCCATGAGGATAGGTCTAAAAGGGAGAACAAGTGTGTGTAAAGCATAGATGGAACACATAATTGGTTTCTTTACAGGTTATACAGCTTTATGTTTGAGATTTTAGTATTTGGGTATGCAATGAGAATTGAATTAGGGTTATATTACAATTAAATAATTTTATCACATATGTAAGAGTTATTCTCATTACTTTATACAAATTTAGAAAACCTTTTCATTTCTTTGAATCAAACACACTTTCATGTTAATACTTTTTTGAGGTAATGACCATTGATGCAGATTTAGTTGATAGGAACATTTTGTTAAATTAAGTTCTTACTCATACACACACTAGTTCACATTGGTTCCCATTCCATTTATTCCATTTGTATTCTAAAAAAGGAGAAAAAGAGGATCAGTGCATCCTAAAGAGTGATCAATAAATCCAAAAAATAATCTAAAGATGATCAAAGACTCACACGATGAAATAATATCAATTTATCATGCATTGAATAAAATTATAGAAGGAGAAAGAGGGGATTACAAATTATCTTTGTTAGGGATATAAACACTTGGATGGTAACAAAACATTGCTGAAGTTTCCCTTGTTTTATATATGATTTAAAGAAACCATAATGAAACCTAAATTTTTTTCCAATTTTTTGCCAAAATATTCAAAATAAAGGTAAAATAACATCACTTCATCACACACGAATCTAAGGTATGAACAAGGCTAGTATGTTGTATAAGGTTTTGGGAGACTCTTTTATGTTTCAATTTTAATTATTCTTTTCTGGTATGATTTATGTTTGGTTTATAATTATAGATCCAAAGATTTTGAGTTCTGTAATACTTGGGATTATTCCCCTTATAAGTCACCATTTATTATACTCAACACACCTACTCTTAAATTTATTTTAATAGGGGCCCATTATTAATTGAAATCCTAGCTTCTGATCTGAAAATCCTTTTTTCATTGGCAATCATCTAGGTATTTAGCAATATTGAGTTTTCAAAGTTCTTAATTTCTATATTAATGGTTCTTGTTAACCACATTACTCTATATCATTATAATTTGTATTTTTCCTAAATCAAGTTTATTTCCACTTTCTATGATTTATTCATAATAACCTATTAATGGATTTTGGTGTTATTACATGTATGTAGGTTTTATTTGAATTTACAAGATAATTATAGTTTGAAAATATTAAGTATTTTGGTCTTCACATATTTTTTCCTTTGCATATTTTTCCACTTCAGAACTTTTATTCTTTGTGACTTTTGGTTTTCATGGATTTGGGTTTACAAAATTTTTGGTCATCATAACTTTTTCACATAATAGATTTTGGAATTTTTAAAATTTCATAATCTGTGACTTTTGGGTCTTTGTTATTTTTGGTCTTCATAGATTTTGATGTTGCTCAAATTGGTTTCTTGTGTTTCGGTCATCACTACTTTTAGCCTTCACATAGTTTTATCTTTGCATGTTTTATCTTCACGTGTCAAGATAATATGGTAAAGGATTATTTTGGTAAAAGTTTTGATGTACAAAATCCATGGGTGTTCACATTTCATAAATCTAAGGCATCACATGATCTAGATAAATGGAAATTAATAAAAGATTAAACTATCAAAGTTGTTGCTAGAATCTAGATAATGCGAATGCAATGGATACATGATCATACAAGATGAAGTAAGTGCACACCACATAGATGCTAAAGGAATTTGAAATTATACAAGAAGCTAAATTACATAAGACAAAATGGAGAAAACCAAATTTTGATTAACATGAGATGGCCAAAGTGAAGAATACATATAGGAGAGCTCATAAGTAACTCCTCCATAAATGGTGGCCAAGGCACCCCAATAATAGACTGTAACTCCTCCATTAAAGGTGGTGACAAGGTGCTAAGAATAGAGAAGTAACTCCCATCAAGGAAGTTTCTTATGACATTATTATGACACCTATGACACATCTATGACACACATCTCCACATAAGCTAGCCTATCCCACAAATGTAGGAAAACTCCATGTATGCACAAGAAATACAATTTCCCTAATTAAAAAATAGGGAAAATAAAAAACTACACTATTAACCCCCAATAAGCGTAGCTTAGGTGGGCAGTGTGGAAATAAAAAATGGGTCCCAACAACTAGGCCTGATGAGGTACCCATGTACAAATGCAATCTCCCATAAGATAGAGAAAAGGAGAGAACCCGTAGGAAAAAAATCCTCCCCAAAAGAGAGACATAAAAGAAAGAAGAAGCCAGTGCCCCCCCGAAGATGATGCTACTGTAGATGTGGACCACACCCCAAGAAGAGCTCATAGATGAATGAACTTTCTCTTAGTGAAAGGTTTGAACTTAATCCAAAGACTGGAAAAATATCAAGTCAATGACCTGACTATGAATAAGCTCTCGAATGAAATGCATGTGAATCTCTATGTGCTTGGTCTGCTGGTGCTGAACTAGATTCCTACAAATCTAAATGGTATTTTGGTTATCACAATAAATGATGGTGGGCTACTTGATAGGATTGCCAAACTCAAAAAGTATCCCCTAAAGCCAAATAGCCTCAGTAGCTGCATTAACAACTCCACTATACTTTGCCTCTGTGCATGATATAGCAATAGCATTCTACTTCTTGCTAGACCAACTAATAGGACTAGAACCTAGAGAGAAATTGTAACTAGAAGTGGACTTGTGAGTTTGTGAATCACTAGCCTAGTCTGAATCTATATATCCAACCAAGTCAACCTCTATGCCAAATCTATAATGAATCTTGTATCTATGTGAACCTTATATGTAATGCAAGATCCTCTTAGCTAATTTTTAATGCAGCTCATGAGGTTCCTGCATGAATCTGGAGACAAGTCCCATTGTATATGATATGTCAGGCCTGGTGTGAGTCAAGTAGATGAGACTACCAATAAGTTGTTGCTACTAAGTGGCATCAACCAATGATGAAGAACAATCAACCTCAAGCTTGACTCCTGATAGAAAGGGAGTCAGAGATGGCTTGCAATCAACCATGTGAAATTGAGCCAATAAGTCAAGAGCATACTTAGGCTGTGCAAGAGAAATCCCTAAATCTGACTATGAGATCTTGATGCTAAGGAAGTAGTGCAAAAAACCTAAGTCTGTCATGTCAAATCTATCATAGAGAGATGCCTTTACCACTGTAATAGTCGATGAAGAACTCTCGGTGATCAAAAGGTCATCAACATATAGAACCAAAATTAAGAGTGAATCATCTTGCCATAAGAAGTAGACATTGGGATCAGAATGGCACCTAGTGAAACCCACTATGAGAAGGAAGGAATCCATCTTGGCATACCAAGCTCGAGGGGTCTATTTGAGGCCATAGATATATTTCATAAGTCTGTATACTAAGGAAGAATCTTGAACAAATCCTGGTAGTTGCTCCATGTAGATCTCCTCCTCTAGGTCTCCGTGAAGAAAGGCACTCTTCACATCCATTTGGTGCACATCCCAACCATGTGTTGTAGCAATAGCCAAGGTGAGTCAGATAGAAGTCATCTTTGCAATAGGTGCAAAGGTCTTTGAGTGGTCAATGCCTGCCACCTATGAGAAACCCTTGGTTACCAATCGTGCCTTATACTTATCAATGGACCCATCTACTGCAAACTTGGTCTGATATATCCACCTACATCAAACCATCTTTCTTCCCTTAGGAAGTGAATTCAAGTCCCAAGTGTGATTTTTGATTAAGGAAGAATATTCTTCCTCTAAAGCATTATCCCACTCAGGTACCCCCAATGCCTCTCAAAAAGTCTACGGATCTAAAACTAAAGCAAAGAAGGCATGTGGATCTCTCTGAAAATCCCCCTAGTATGTTTGTCATCTACGGGATCTCCTGCCCAAGTGCCAACACTCTCAAGTGTCTGTCTAGCCTAAAGTGGCCCAAAAGTGGGCAATTTAGGTGCTAACTCCTCATCCTCTAACTGACTAGAGGTGGATGACACTGCATCACTATCCTCACTATCTAAACTTGAAGAAGAAGAAGATGTCGCTAGCTCAAGAACCTGTTGTGGATGATCTAAATCTGATGAGGAATCATCATGAAGAAGTAGATCCAATGAGGGAGAAGAAGTGTCGAGTGTCTAGTCTCTAGGACTCTCCTAAAAATGGACACTTCTCTCGATGAACAACTCATGAGTGACTGGATCTAGAAGGTGATATCCCTTAATACCATTCGAATATCCTACAAAGATGCAAGGCTTGGGCTGACACTCCATAGCTTTGCATTTCTTCTTCAGTATGCAGGGCATGGCTGGGGATCTAAAAACCCTGAGGTGCTCAACATTAGGTTTCCTTTTATGCCAAGCTTCAAAGGGTGTTATCCCTTTCAAATATTTGTGAGGAACCCTATTTTGAATGTAGAAAGCACAATTGATGGTTTTGGCCTAGTACTATGGTGCTAAAGATTTGGAGTGAATCATATAGCTACCCACATCTTTTAAGAACTTATTTTTGTGTTTAGAAACCCCATTCAAGTCAATCCCCTCTATGGTGCAAAATTTCTCAAACATGTTGCTGACATACTCCCCTCCATTATCAGTTTGAAGAACCTTGATGGATTTCTTAGTCTGTTTCTCAACAAGAGCCTTGAAGTCTAAAAAAATTTCAAACACTTCAGACTTTTGTTTGAGAAAATATATCCAAGTGTACCTAGAGAAATCATTAATAAAAGTGAGGATGTACTTGGCCCTTATGAAAGATGGTTTGGGAAAGGGTCTTGATACATCACTATGGACTAACTCCAAAGGTTGTGAAGCCCTCCAAGCTTTGCCTTTGTCAAATTTTGCTTTGGGATGCTTCCCAAGGGAGTACCCCTCACAAAGTCCTTTTGAGAATTGGACATGAGTTAAGCCAATGACCATGTCATGTTTGCAAAGTTGTTCAAGGTAGCGGTAGTTAAGGTGGCCAAACCACTCATGCCATAATTTTCTAACTTCATCTGAATGAGTTAGCAATGCTGTTGGAGAAGAATCTAGTGTAAAATGTGAGGTGTATAACTTGGCTTGGTGATCTGCCCTACCCACTACCACTGTAGTATCACTATGTAACTCCCTGATAGCCACTGAATCTGGTGAAAACTCAACTCTCATGCTCTAACCAATGTGAGTGATTTGGTATAATGATAAGAGATTGGTTGAAAGAGAAGGAACACTTGGAATATTATTGAATGTTCCTCCTTCCATTTCAATTGACCCTCTCCCTATAACAAAAACTGATGTGTCATCACCCAAACTAATTGAAGTCATGCTACAAGGCTCTAAAGATGAAAACTCAACTAGTGAATAGCCCATGTGGTGAGAAGCACCTGAATCAATGACCCATGATGTTATAGAAGCTATAGTAGCTACAAGGGCCTTGCCCTTTTCTTTCTCCTTACCCTTGCCTTTTGCCTTAGTAGAATCTTGGGTAGATGAATTCTGCTTGAGGGACTCAGGAACACCTATGTTGTGCTTCTCTAGAAGATGAGTTACGTGATCTATTTGTTTCTTCATGCATTTGTGTTCATCATGCCCTTTCTTTTTAAAATATGCACACTTAACCTTCTCCTTCTTAGGTTTAGCATTGGAGGAGGAAGACTCAGTGTTGTTTTTGGCAGGGTTTTTTTTTTCTTTCTTCTTCTCCTGGTCCTTGTTCTTTTTCTTCTTCTCCTTTGTTAAAGTCTTATCCTTACTATTTCTAGTTATCAAAGCTTGGGGTTGAGTAGACTTAATTGTGCCCATTTGAATTAGATTATCTTGCTCCCTAGTCAAGTCGACAATGAATGAATCTAGAAAAGGCATTTTCCATGTAGTGCCAAGGGCACTTTTTGTGGCATGGAAAGTGGAGACAAAGATTGAATAGCTTGGACCTAACTTTGAGAGAATAGAAAGAATGAGTTGATCATCTTTCTTCTCTATCCCACATTATTTCAATTGCAATCTAAGGGCCTTAAACTTAGTGAAGAAGTCCTGTAGGGTGTCAAAGTTTCTAGGACTTAGACTTGTGAGTTCATTTTTGAGCTCATGACCTCTCATCTCATTAAGCTTCCCAAATAAGTTTTCTAAGGTGTCCCATATTTATTTGGGAGTCTTAGAATTTTCTAAATGGAAGATAAGTTTTGGAGACACAGACAAGCTCACTAATACATAGGCTTCATCACTACGATTGTACCACTTGATCTTTTCAGCATCAGTGTTGGGTTCTACTTCAGTACCCATGGTGATCCTATACAACCCTTTGCTTCTAAGAATGATTGACATTTTAACCTTCCATTAATGATAGTTGAAGGGTGTTAGGGGTTTAAGTTGAAAATAATCCATTTTAAGCTAAATTTAGGTGAAGTTGTGTTGATTGCAAGTTGTGAATTTATGCAGAAAGGAGAATGAAAGCAAAGATATGCAAGTTGTGAAAAGAAATCACACCCCCCTGAAATGTTGAGCCCCCCTTAAATATGCAAGTGCATGCTCAAAATATGTCAGGCTTAGCTGAGAATGCGTCTTAGAGAAATTAGTGCAAGACTATAAGCAAACAGGACGTCAGACTCAGCCGAAAATGCATCTCAAGAGACCCAAATTTTAGGCACTTTATAAACTAGTGAATTTTTGAAAAATAACAATCTTAAACTATAGATAATTGAATTATAAACACTTTTTAAAAAAATGGCACCCAAATCTGAGCTACTATTTGCAATATATTAAAAGTTCCATTTTTCTATAAACTAGTGTTTTTGCAAAAAAAAGCACTAAAACATTAAAAAAATGCCTATTTTTAGAGAGAAAGTGGCCTTCAAACCACTCATTGGATTCAACACAGAATTAGGAATCCAAAGGAGGTTTGTGTGAGGGGGAATTGGCCTCCTTCCAACCCAGGCCTCACCCTTTATCTTCGTAGGTTGAAGATACAAGTATTTAAAAACCTCTAAATTGTTTAAAAAAAAATGTTTTCAACTTAATTGTTTTACAGCATAATAAATGATACTGTAAAGTGATTTAAAGTCTAAAAACATTTAAAAAGCAATTACCAATGCCCAGTTCAAGTTGCCACATGGGATGCCAAGTAAGAAGAGGGCACCATTTTCAAAAAAAATAGATGTGGTAGAATTTTCTCACCAAGAAAAAGGGTACAATTCTGATTTGTTGGTCAAGAAAAGGTTATATAGTCTGCAGACTTCAATGCACAGCAGGTTTGGGCAAAAAAAGACTAGAAAAATGCACTATTTTTAGAAAAAGATAGACCTATTTTTGCTAGATGTTGGGCACCGTACAGCTGATGGAGTGGCTGTAGAAATGATGCTACTACTGCTACTTGGCATGGCTATGCAGAAGCTTGGTGTGGCTGTGTAGAAGCTTGGTGTGCCTATTGTTGAGTTCTATGCTTGGAATTACTATGTGGAGTGCTACTCCTCCCTGCACACAACAATGGCACCCAACAGCTTGCAACAAAGTTAGCCCCTCCAATGTCCAAGAAGTAGAACCAAATTGTAGAGATCTATCTTTTTCTTGTAGAGTGACCAAAAAAAGAATTCTACTACCTTGATGAAGCCATAATAGATCTAAACAAGATGTCTTGGCAAATTTTAACTCAGAAATAATTGTTTGAACAAGTTTTCATATGGATTTGCATGAGTTTTCAAAAAAACTCTACCAAAACAATAGAGTTAAAAAAACTACTAAGAAAGCAAAGTAAGAATTTCAGAATAGCATAACTAGATACATAATTACTGGAGTGGCTCTGATACCATATCGAAGTTGTCAGAATCTAGATAATGTGAATGCAATGGATACGTGATCACACGAGATGAAGCAAGTGCACACCACATAGATGCTAAAGCAATTTGAAATTATACAAGAAGACAAATTATACAAGACAAAATGGAGAAAACCAAAATATGATTAACATGAGATGGCCAAAGTGAATAATACATATAGGAGAGCACGTAAGTAACTCCTCCAAAAAAGGTGGCCAAGGCACCCCAAGAATAGACTGTAACTCCTCCATGAAAGGTGGTGACAAGGTGCTAATAATAGAGAAGTAACTCCCATCAAGGGAGTTTCTTATGACATTCTTATGACACCTATGACACATCTATGACACACATCTCCACATAAGCTAGCCTATCCCACAAATGTAGGAAAACTCCATGTATGCACAAAAAATACAATTTCCCTAACTAAAACATAGGGAAAAATAAAAAACTACACTAATATAAACAACCAAATTTCAAGATCATTCCGCTTAGTATAACTACATCAATATAAAACTAGAGACTAAGAGATACTTGTCTTAGGATGACAACATGGCATATTATAAATACATGAGAAGTCTATGTGGTAAACCTACCAAATTAAGTTGTCAAATTTGAATTGAATGAGTAAAAAAAATGGAACTATTGGATATTAATGGTCCATGAAATAGAATTAAATTAGACATCATTAAGATATATAATCAAAATTTGAAGAGACATATCCCTTATTAATTATCAATGAGACTTAGCAAAATTGCATTCTATGAAAAACTAATAACCCTAGTTTCCTTCATTTGTTTATGAATTGCTTCCATCAAGTGCTCAATTAAAATTTAATGTGAACCACACAACCATTACAAAAGTAAGAAATGGATTTTCCATCTATTCATATAGAGGATCTATACCATCATCCAAGTTTTCCATCAGATATTTAGCTAAGTTTACTGATACAATCTTTGACTCAGTTGCATTTGATGGTAACTATGCGAATTACATATCCTTATGGGATACCATGGACAATGTTAATTCCCACTCATGTGAGGAAAGATTAAAAACTGAAGTTAAGTAGCTATTAGTAGACTTAATACCCCTGAAACATAAATAATTTCATTTTATAGCTGTAAGCCCAAAGTGATGCCATGCATCAACCTAATTCATGACTTTTCTTTGCAGGCAAGGTATCTAATGGATTCCTACACCATGAAAATAAGAATATGGTCATGGCTTGCATTTTAGGATATTATTTTAAAAGGTACCTATGACTCCCACTCATAAATGCCACCTATTATGGGATGAGGATCACAATGTGAAGGAAAAGTAACACAGTTGAGGGCACATTGAGAAGATGGATAATCCTAGGAGAGAAGGTAAACCTCAAAGTTGATTCTCCAGTCCTAGTCACCAAATTTATATTGGGAAGTCACATAAAGAAGGTTTTTTTGAACATTTTGTATGGGTAAAAAAACATCTATTATCTTTTACTAGATTGGGTGCCACTACTGGACCTGTTGCTAATGTCAAAATTGACCTTCACCTTGGGTGAGATCATCAGTGTCAAACTCTAGGCATAAATGTTCAAAATATATATGATGCTAGTTGGTGGTGAGTTCTTCATGATGTATTACTTACTTCATGTTGTCATGGCCATGGTGTATGTGCATAATGAATCTCTTTAGAGTCTAGCCTCAGATTGTATAAAAAATAGAGTATATAACTTTTATTCGTTCTTATATGTTTACTTCTACATGTAAAATTTTGTTTGAATTATTGAGAACATATATCCTTAAGTATAAAAGGCCATTTATAAAGAACCATTGGATTAAGTCTAAGATCTCATCAAGAACACATTGTGACCAAGGGGATACTGCTATCTTTATCTAGATTATACTATAAGAATAATTGAGGGAACTAAGTTAGGACACTTATGTTTATCCAAATAAGTTCTAGACAAGCTGGCAGAATAAGAAATGGCATATCAACTCTGATGGATCATTGATGAAGATATTAGGAATAAACACAAAGTCCTTTTCCATGGATATATTTGATCCTAGGTTGAATGAATTACACCAATAATAAGCACTTTGGTGATTTTGGAGGTATAAGGGAACTCTATTCACTAGTGTCTGCCAAACCAAGATTTGGACCCAAGAGGCAAATTTTTTTGAAGCATGTTGCTAGCTTGGGTATCCAATACAAGCATTCACCATATGATCATGATTTAATTTTCCTAAATGTGAGGGATGATGATTGGGTTTATAGAGGACCTCTTGAGGGAAATTCTAAAAGACCCATTACCATTTCCAAGCCTCAAACTCAACTACCATCTTTAGGAAGATGGGATTCAACTAATTTTTTATCCTCATAACCCTCCTAGTTAGTTCAATTAGAAGGGGATCCTTCTCAACTTGTATCCCAAGATGTCATGATGACCTTGAAGTAAGAATAAGATGTGGATGAGGCCCCTACTACAATAAGTTTCCTTGGAGGAGTATGAGAGCCAATTAATCTTGAATCTTTCAATTCTTCACACTCTAGTCCTCCTACTAAAAGTACACTTACTTACATCAACCTTGGAGGTAGACTTTTAACTTAATCCTCCTCCTCAAGATACTAATTCTTTTTATAGGACAAAAACAAAGGTTTAAAAGAGACAAAGATCTCCCAAAAATCCTCCTTAACTAGTTACCACTTTTATGAGTTCAAATATTGAGGTGGTGCCACAAGGAAAAACACCAGAAGAAGATGAAGAGGAAGATCTTGCACATGTAAATGTCATGAGCCTCCAAATACTAAAAGGTAAGCTAGTAATTGTAAACAAGGATTAAGCATAGAGGGGAGGTTAGTCTTGTGTTAGTCTCATCAAACAAATGAAATGAACACACTGAAATCCTAACACCTCTAGCCTAGACACTAGGGAGAGCTTAGGTAATAAAATTAAATGAAAGCATAATAAAACATAAAATAACCCACTTTTTTACCTTCCTTGGAGATCCAAATGTCTTGTTGAATGGATTTCTCAACTTGTGCATCAAGAAGTCTTTGACAATAGATGTTGTTTGGCTCCTTCTCTCCTTGGTACCTTGGCTTGTAATTTATTGAATTAAGACTTGGGCATGGTAACACTTCTTGAAAGGCATTTAGGAATTATAACACTACATTAAAGAGCTTGTTAAAGATATTTTTGCACAATAAATTTTCACCAAAATAGCTTAAAAATCAATAGTCATGGCCTTATATTTATATCCCTAAGAATTAACTCTCACCTAAGGTGAGTTAAGTTTGAGTTTAAACATGGAATGGGTTCAAACTAACCTTAGTGAGTTAAAATTAACTCTAATTGAGTTAATGGTTGTTAAGTAATTATTATTTGTAATTACTAGGAATAACTCTCAAATTAGATATTTTTAGGATATTTTCAAAGAACTTGACAACTCATAAAGTCAATGATGAAAGGCTTTGATATTTTAATTTTTAGAATTTCCAATTTAGATATTCATTAAATTTAAATGGATAATTTAACTAGACATTTAATATTGTTTTATTTTTGATTATGATTAGCCTTTTAACTCTTTCAAGATAAGATATCTGTGTTCAAGTGCCACACTTAATAGGTTCATAGGCCAACTTGATAGTTATGACATCACAAGGTGATTAGGGATGAATTTATGAGAGGTTATTGTTACATATGAGCTAGTATCCAAAATAGGGATGTCTCAACATGATTCTAAGATTTTATAAATGATGTGCAAGTAAACATGGGATGTTCATTAATTCCTAGGATTAATTTCCAATGGTTGGTAAGAATCAATCTAAAATCTAGTCAAAATCTAGTTGTGGCCAGTTTTAGGTGTCTATAGTTTGCTCCTATTTGGGAAGGTGTTAAAATCTATAGGCATAATAACATATTATCAAATAATGAAACGGTCATGTATGCCTAATACTTCAATGATAATGGATAAGCATTAGATTGCCCATCAAGGGAGGGGTCGACAAAAAAGGTCAGTGATCAGTCCCTCAAAATAAGGAAAATGATGGGACCAAAAGTTAAAATGGGGTGGAAAAGATTGATTTGACAATAGGTAGTTTTAATTAGTGGCATGATGAGCTACCCTATTTGGGCAGACAAATAGTCTGATTTACCTACATGTGGTTATAATCATCAACATAAGTGGAATAAAAAATATAATGATTTTCCCAAAGGTAGTTATAATCATTGAAAAAAGGATAAGGGTAATAAGAGAATGATTTGCCTAAAGGTAGTTATAATCATTATCATAATTAAAATGTGCCCTAGTTGGGTAGAAGAAAGATATTGATTTTCCCAATGGTAGTTATAATCATTAACCTCTAAATAAATCAAAATAGAATGATTTGCCCATAGGTGGATATAATAATTATATCTTTAGGTGGGATGATACAAAATGATTTACCCAAAGATAGAATCATTGGTAGAATGATGGGAATATAATGGAAAATTAGATAATGGGGCTTACATATTGAATCCATACATATGGAGTAAGAGTAAGCTAGTACAAAGGAGAAAGATGAATTTGGGCAACCTACTAGTATGAAGATCCACATCCTAACTAGCAAGTATTAAAATTATTTTGTGATTTAAATTACTCTATATTTGGAAAATGATATGGGTAGATCAGGATTTTTTTCCAAGTGCCAAGACCATGATCTCATTTCTTGTAAGACTTCCTGAGCTAATTTTTAACGTAACACATGATGGTAGGCATCATGATATAAACACCATGATAACTAAGCCAAAATATGCATAAGGACTGACACATGATCTTATATATAATTGGAAATAATGCACTAATGATAAAAACCATGATCAAAAGTAACTATATGAATATGGATGGAATTAAGTATAATATGCAAGGAATAACCCAATGCTACACCCCTAACCTATCACATGTATGAGGATAGTATTAGTCGACTTGTGGCTTACTTATCCCTCTTTGATGTTATATTACATTTATATATGCTTTCTTTTGATTAGTAGGTCTGCCTATGGAGTAACCATAGCCTAGATAGACTATATATAAGAGGTAGTGGGTAATTATTTATCATCATATTGTGAATTCTGATCTTATTGAAGCTTGTGGAGGTTTCCCCCTCGAAGTGGCTTATCTATTATCATATATTTGGATATATTTTAGTCATATTTAGATCTAATTCTTATATTCTACTTTATTGTTGAAGTAATTTCATTACAAGTGGTATCAGAGCTTGATTTGGGCAATCTTGTGGGTGAAACACTAAATTTTTAAATTTTTTGATATATAAAAAAGGTTGAGAATCTATATAAATTTTTTTTAATGGAGGTGTGAAATAATCAAATTAAGCTTCCAGTAAAATTTTAGATCATTTGGATCTATTTTACAAAAGTTATCACTATTTTATGTTTTTTCATAAAATTGCTTTATGGTGCACAATTCAAAGATTTTTTTTGAGTTATTTACATTTTTGGAAATATTATAAAAATTTGGCTATGCTATATTATTTGTATATTTTGATTTGAGGCCAACATAATTCCAAAATCACTTGGTCAAAGCTGGGTCAAAAGTGCCAATAAGGATTGACATCATAAAACCCTTTTATGGCAGGTCCACAAACTTGGGGCTGAGGAAAGGGTACTGAAACTCTAGGTAAAACTCATAACAAGGAAGATATGGAGTCAGAAGGGGGATTTACTAGACCCTTTATACTAGGGTTTTCTGACATAGATCATAAAGTGAGCTAGCTTGACTATAGTGTGCAAGGCATTCAGAGTGAGGTGTAAGGCATATAATCTAATATGCAATCCATACAAGATAGTTTGGGAGGTATCAGATTAGATTTGAAAATTAACCAGTCAAATAATCAAGTTAAATCTATTTCACAACCCCACCAGGGTGGTTCTCCTAACCAGTCTACTTCAAATCTAACTCCATGGCCACAGAGGAACCTATTACCAAATGTGGATATGCGCAAATTTGATGGAAAAGATCCACTCAATTGGATCAACCAAATGGATAATTTTTTTGACCTACATCGAATTCCAAGTGGATAGAAGGTTACCATGGAATTCTTGTATCTTGAACTTGATCAATTCATTTGGTATCGATGGTTGTGTGCTCAAAGAAAAAAATGACTCTCAATGTCACCTAGTCAGTTTTTACAGAGGAGCTGTAATTACACTATGGCAATAGTGTGATAGAGAATTACTTTAGCCAACTGGAAAAATTGTGACAAACTAGCTTCATCATGGATTATATTCATCATTTTCAGAACCTGTCCTTATGTGTGGAGACAATTTTTGAAGCAAACTTGAATGACTAATTTTTGGGTGGACTCAAGGACCACATTCAACATGAGGTACGCATGTTTAATCCACTTAATATTTCTAATTTTATTATCATGGCACGTAGAGTTGAGGAAACATTCATAGCCAAAAAGAAGCAGCCATTCACTCACTTCAAAGATCATAGCATACTGTCACCAACATTTCCTCCACCTACTAGATTGACCCCTCAACAAATTGAAAAGAAGTGTGCAAAATGAATATGTTTTAGTTGTGACAACAAGTGGTGTAAAGGACATAGATGTGCTGAGAAGAATTTATTCTACATTGAAGGACCAAATGAAGATGAAGAAGTAGATGATGCCTCCAATGATGATGAGGAAGATATAGAGGAGGTAGTTAAAGATTCCCAACCTACAATCTCTTGTCATGTACTTGCAAGGTATTAGCACTCCAAAAACTATTAAGGTGGTGGGTTTCCTCAAGAAATAGAAGGTGATAGTTGATTGATTTAGGGAACACACATAACTTTATAAACCATAAGTTGACCACTCGATTAAACTATTTCATCTACCCAGCACTAGAATTTCAGGTCATGATTGCAAATGGTGGCATAATTAATTGTTCAAGCAAATGCCATAGTATTAATCTTACTATGAGTGGGTACAATCTTGACTCTCTTATGTTTGCTATTCCCATGGGTAACACAGACATTGTTTTGGGAGTCCAATGGCTCACAAACTTAGGTACCATTGAGATGAACTTCTAAGAACTATTCATGCGCTTTCATTTTGAAGGTAATAAAATTGAACTACATGGATTACATGCAAAATCTCCACAATTGATTAGTTCACATCAGATGACCAAGATGCTAAAAAAGGGGGCAAAGAGAATTATTGCATGATTATGCTCCATAAAAGTTCAACCCATACAGGCATCTACACATCTTGATTTACAGATAATTCTTGAGGACCACTCATCTATTTTTGGGGCCATGTCAAAAGGACTACCACCAAAAAGAGAACATGATCATGCCATTCAACTAATTCCAGGTAGTTAACCACCAAATATTAGACATTATAGATATCCATATGCACAAAAGAGTGAAATTGAAAATATGGTCCATGAGATGCTGGAGGTAGGGATCATCAAGCATAGCCAAAGTGCATATTCATCACCAGTGGTCATGGTGTGGAAGAAGGATGTCACATGGAGGATGTGCCCAGATTATAGGGAACTCAACAAGTACACCATCAAAGATAAGTTTCCTTTTCTAGTAATTGATGATTTACTTGATGAGTTACATGGTGCTAATTGTTTCACAAAATTGGATCTTCACTCGGGTTACCATCAAATTAGAATCAAGGATGAATATGTTCATAAAACTACTTTTAAAACACATGAGGGCCATTATGAGTTTTTGGTAATGCCCTTTGGTCTTACAAATGCACCATATACTTTTTAGAGCTTGATGAACACTATTTTTAGGCCTTTTTAAAGGAAGTTTGTGCTAATTTTCTTTGATGACATATTAATTTATAGTCAGACATGGGAAGCACATCTGCAACATGTGAAACATGTGTTGATAGTTTTGGAGAAGCACCAACTTTATGTGAAGCCATCTAAATGTGATTTTGGAGTATAGGAGGTAGAGTAATTTAGTCACATTATTTCCCATGAAGGTGTCAAAGTTTATCCCCAAAAGATCAAAGCGATAATGGAATGGCCCATGCCAAAAACTCTCAAAAACCTTTGAGGGTTCCTTGGACTAACAAGTTAATATAGAAGATTTGTGAAAGGTTATGACAACATAGTAGCTCCACTCACTACATTGATAAAGAAGGATGATTTCCATTGGAATGATGATGCCACCAAAGCATTTGAGAAACTAAAAGTAACTATGTGCACCACTCCAATTTTGGATACTCCAGACTTCTCACAAACATTCATTATTGAATGTGATGCTTCTGAGTCTGGATTGGGGGTAGTACTAATGTAGGAAGGAAGACCCATTGCATTTCAAAGTTATCAATTCGAAGGTAATATCTACAAAAAATTGTCTATGAGAAAGAAATGATGGCTATTCTTCATGCAGTTAAACAATGGAGGCTTTATCTGATGGGTAGACACTTTAAGGTGAAAATGGATCATGATAGTCTCAAATACTTTTTGGAGCAAAGATTATCATCTGAGGAACAACAAAAACGGGTAACCAAAATGTTGGGTTATTATTTTGAAATCATCGACAATAAGGGTAAAGATAATGTAGTAGCAGATACACTATCCAGACGGGATGCATCCACAGAAGCATTACTTTGTGAAATGTCCATGTTGCAAGTAGATTGGGTAGATGAAGCTAGGTTAGAATGGGAGTAAGACAAGGATACACATGTTCTAATTTAGAATTTCCATAAAGGTAATTTAGCCTCTAACAAATTTTAATGGAAAGGTAATGTCCTATGGTATAAGGGTAGGTTATACTTGTGTAAAAATTCAGAGCTTAAGCATAAGATTCTTGCAAAGTTGTATGCATCTCCAATTGGGGGACACTCAGGGTTCTTGAAAACTTATCATAGAATTAAGAAAGAATTATTTTGGGAAGGAATAAAGGGAGATGTACAAAAGTTTGTGGAAGAATGATTGATATTCGAATAGAATAAAGGTGAAACAGTTAAGACCCCAGGTCTATTACAATCGTTAGCAATTCCTAGTCAAAGGTGGGAGGAGGTTTCCATAGATTTCATCACTGGGTTATCTTGTTCTAAAGGTAAGAATGTTATCTTGGTCATTGTGGATAGGCTTACAAAATATGCCCATTTTTGTGCTCTCTCACACCCATTTTCAGCAAGTATAGTAGCAACTATTTTTATGGAAGTAGTTCTCAAATTACATGGAACCCCAAAAATAATTATAAGTGATCATGATCCTATTTGACTAGTAATTTCTGGACTAAACTATTTTCTTGTTTGGGTACTCAGCTAGCTCATAGCTCATCTTACCACCCCCAATCTGATGGACAAACTGAAGTGGTTAACAAATGTTTAGAGGGGTATCTCTATTATTTTGTATTAGATAAACAAGAATATTGGGTTAAATGGCTACCACTTGCAGAATGGTGGTATAACACATCTTTCCATACCTCTTCTAAAATGTCTCCATTTCTAGCACTATATGGTTACCATCCACCTTCCATCACTTCTTCATTAAAGGTGCACACCAAGGTTCGAGATGTGGAAGAGCACATTTAACATCAAAAAGAGGTTTTGGCTAGTTTTAGAGAGAATTTGGCCTTGGCACAAAATAGGATGAAGCAACAAGTAGATCAACACCATAGTGAGCAAAATTTTGAGGTGGGTGACTGGGTATTTTTTCATTTGTATCCTTACAAGTAGATGTCCTTGAAGTAATAGAAAAAGGACAACAAACTTACTCTTAAGTATTATGACCCTTATCAGGTTCCACAAAAAATTGAAAGTGTGGCTTACAAGCTCGAGTTACCTCATTCATCTCATATATACCCAGTATTTCATGTTTCCTATTTGAAGAAGGTCATTGGATAGAAAGTTTTAGCCCAGACAGATCTCCTAGAACTAGATGAAGAAGGATGAGTCATTTTGGAACTAGAGAAGATCCTCCAAACAAGTACTAAGAGGTTGAGAATTAGAGAGATTAGGGAATATTTGATCAAGTGGAAAAACTAGAGCAGTGAAGATGCAACTTGGGAAGGTGAAGATTTTCTACAACAACATCCAGAGTTTTTCAACATTGAGGACAACATTGGTTCAAAGGGGAAGGGCAATCTATGCCCATAACCTATCAGATAAATGAGGATAGTATTAGCCAAATTGTGGCTTACTTATCACTCTTTGATGTTATATTACATTTATCTATGCTTTCTTTTGATTAGTAGGTTAGCTTATGGAGTAACCATGGCCTAGATAGACTATATATAAGAGGTAGTGGGTAATTATTTATCATCATATTGTGAATTATGCTCTTATTGAAGCTTTTGGAGGTTGCCCCTTCGAAGTGGCTTATCTATTATCATATATTTGGATATATTTCAGTCATATTTGGATCTAATTCTGTTATTCTACTTTATTGTTGAAGTAATTTCATTACATCTAATGAATAAAATTATACTAAGTCAAGGCACAATAAGAAATCAAACAAATAGGCAAATAAACAAATAAACAAAACATCAAGAAATGAAGAGTGAATAATAATAAAGAAAACAATATAAAACAAACACAAACAATCGTTAGTCATAATGTTAGCATAAATAGAGAACAAACAAGATGATAGACATTGCCCCTAGGTTATAAGAGATAATTAAATAAATAAACAAAATGAAGGGGGGATATAAGAATAGGAAAGGGTAGCCGAGATGACTCTAGATTCACTAGCCAAGTGAATGTTGATTGCATAGTTCCTTGGATGTAAGGTCCAACAAAAAATTTAGGACAAATGTAGTTCTCCTAGGATATGGGATATAAAAAAATGATGAGCAAAAGAAATATGATGGTGTTGTAGAGGAATATGGGAATGGTCTTACAAAATGATGAGTGCATGGAACATTAGGCCAATAAGGATGGTGAAACTAAATGATAAGTGGTTTCTTATGAAAAAGTTAGGGGTCCTAAAATCCTTAAGGCAAATAAGTGGTTGATGTGGAATCTTTTTAGGATTTTAGAGGTTGCTTACAAATGTTTTGAGAATTTTTGAACTATCTCAACTCGATTGAGAATTAAGAGATACTAAATTGTCTAACTCATAAAATGGAGAGAATATTCAAACTTAAATTACTAATGAAATAATGAGAGCATTGAAAAAGGGGTGACTAAGTTGACCTTAATAGGAATCAAATGCTACCTATATAGTCCTAGTATGGGACCTCAAGTCATGATAGTTTTGCCTTATAATTTAGGAATCTGACTAGGTATTAGAAAATTCTCAAACTAGGCAAAGAAAACAAAGGGCACAATATGATATAGGAATGGCAAGGTGGGAGTTCAAGGCATGATAAAATTATTGTTCCTAATTTTCCCATAAGAGGTTATAATTATGAAACAACATCATAGGTCAATGATGCTAATTTTCCCAAAGGCAGTTATAATTAGTAGTATGACAATGGGATTTTGATTTACCCAAAGGTAGTTGTAATCATGGATACCTAAAATAGAACACAATAAGAAATAAAAGATGCAAATACTAAACCACTATCATGCTTCTCCAAAATATGGCCTCTATTTAGAATGTTGAATCAACTACTGAACTTGATCTAAATCCCCTCGTTGAAGGTGCTTGAAGAACCAATGGAATAGAACCAAGGTTAAATGGGGTTGGTAGGGAGGATAAAAATAATTCTAGTTGATAGGAAAGGTATAAAACAAAGAAGATAATAATATGGTACAACAAAAATGGGCCTCATAGACAATACTTTAGGTCTCTCAAACAAAGTAACACTTGAGGTGTATAATGTTCATTGACTCATCAAGTTCATCTCCATTTGGTGTAGCAATATTGTATGTTTTAGAGCAATAATTTGTAACCATAATATAGGGGCATATCCATTTAGGTTTGAACTTGACCTTGTGATTCTTCTTGGCCATGGTATTCTATTGGTTTTATTTGAGAATAAGATCACCAAGTTCAAATTATCTATGTTTAACTCACTAGTTATAATAGCCATGGATTCTATTATGGTATGCTTGAAGGCTATTGAAGATGGCCATGAATTTTTAATCCAATAACTATAGCTCTTGTAGGTCAGCTACTTGATAATCTTCATTGTCCAAGACATGCTTTAGTGAGATGCACAAAGATGGTAACTCAACCTAAATGGGAAGAATGGATTCCATGCTATAAACTAGTGAATTTAGAGTGGCTCCTATTGGGGTATGGTAATTGGTGTGATATGACTAGAGTGCATGGAATATTTGGAGGTGCTAATCATGTCCATCATCATTAATAATCTTTATAAGGATGTTGATAATGGCTTTATTGGATGCCTCTACTTAGTCGTTACCTTGTGAGTAATATGCGATAGAAAAATATTAAGTAATGTTATACTTGGAATATATCATTTTGAAATCCTTATTTTTTAATGATTTGCCATTATCAGATATAATTTTATATGGTATACCATAGTGATAAATGAGATTATTGAAGATGAATTTGGAAATAGCTTCAACCAGTCATGTAAGTGAGAAGTATAACTTCAACCCACTTAGTGAAATATTTGATAGTGGTGAGGATGTGTTTATGGTAGTCAGATAAATTTGGGTTATTATCCCTAATGAGATTGAGGACCCATGTTGCAAATGGCTATGGAGTAAGTATTGGTTTTAGTGTTTTGGCTAGGGCATGAATTAGATTGACATGCCTTTGATATTTGTTGCACTTTTTAATGTAAACAACTACATCTACATCCATAGTTAGCCAATAATAGCCATTACATAGGAGATTTTTGGCTAGGATGGCTCCGTTGGTGTGGGATCCACATACACCTTCATAAACTTCTCATAATGCTAATGTTGATTCTACCAAATTTAAATAGTAAAGCAGAGTTCTATCAAAGTTGTGATGGTAAAGGGTTAGGCCAAGTAAGGTATAACATGAGGCTTGGTGGGTAAAGGCCTTTTGTTGTTTATAAGATAGGTTTGGTGGCATAATGTGTTCATGAAGGTAGGAAAAAAGGTTTAAGTACCATATGGAGCTGGGAACAACAATATCACAAATTATTGTGATAGTTTTAGGTTCATGAGTAGGTGATAGAATATTTTCAATGAGGAATTAATATTCTTTTGACTTTTTTGGATGATAAATCAAAGAGTCAATGGTGGGCATGGCATCTATTATTCTATCACTAGACCTTGATATGTATTAAAACTTTAAATCTATAATCTATTGTTTGAGAGTGTCAACCATTATGTTAAATGGCACCAACTTGCCATCTTTGGTTTGAAAGTGATATGTAACCTAATTGATGATTAACTAAGAATCATGATAAACCTTGAGATGTTGAATATTCCATTACACTACTTGGAAAAACCCTATAATGAGTGCTTCATATTCCACCATGTTGTTAGTATAAGGAAAGCTAACATGAAATGATTTAGGGATAAGATCCTTTTATGGTGTAATAAATAATAGGCCTATCCCTGATCTATGTGATGTGAATGATCCATCAAAATAAGGCTTCCAATATTACTCCTCAAGAGGTGTTTCAATGATGGATTCATCTAGGAATTAGAATGTAAGAGGATTTGTATCTATAAGAGGAGCTTCAATTAGTTGATTTATAATTACTTCTCCTTTAATGCCCTTCTAGTTGATGTATTCTATCTCAAACTCACTTAAAAACATGAACCATTTGGCCATGCAACCTTGTAAATTTGTCTTGGATAGTAGGTACTTGAGTAGATCTACTTTGGAAATAACTATGGTCTTGTTATTTATCATGTAATGTCATAGCTTCTATGCTACAAATACCATATCTAAATAGGCTTTTTTAATAGGTGTATAGCTGTGTTCATATGCAACTAGTGTATGATTGCGATAGTATACATCATGCTACTTTTCATTGTCATCATGTTGAGCTAGAAGTGACCCTAGGGATTTACTTATGATAGATAGATATAGTAAGAATGGATTTCCTAGCATAAGTGGAACCAAAATAGGTAGATTGGCAAGATAATCCTTCAGGTGCTGAAATTTTTTTTGGTATTATTCATCCCAATGAAATATGACACCTTTATTCGATAGGTGTGTAAATAGATGGAATTTATAGGCCAATTGATAAATGAAGAATTTGATAGACTGATTTTTTCCCTATAAATTATGGAAATGCTTCAAATTAGAAGGTGGTGGTATCTTGGTAATAGCCTATACCTTGGTAAGATCAACTTCAATGCCTTGGTGAGACACAATGAAGCCCAAATTTTTTCTTGAAGTAACACCAAAAATGCAGTTCTTAGGGTTGATTATGAATTTATACTCATGCAACCTCTCAAATATTTTTATTAGTACAACTAGATGATTGACCTTGGTCTTTGATTTCCCTAATATGTCATTGACATAGTCTTCAATAATGTCATACATCATACTATGAAATATGTTAGTCATGGATATTTGGTATGTGACTCCAATGTTTTTGAGATCAAATAGATTAACTTGATAAAAAAAATTCCCCACAGAGTGATGAACTCTATTTTAGGTTAGTTTTCTAGCACAATCCAAATTTGGTTATATCCTAAAAATCCATCCATGAGTGAAATCATTTTATACCCCATTTTAGAGTCAATTATCATGTAAATGTTTAGTAGAGGAAAGCCATCCTTGGGGCAGGCTTTGTTTATGTCTTATAGATTAGTGTAAATTTTGATTCCCTCTAGATTTTTTTTGACTAGCACAACATTTGAGATCCACTCTAAGTAGTTGATTGATCAAATACATCTCACTTTTAAGAGTTTTTCTAACTCTTTCTTTACTAATAGAATAATATGTGGATACATATTACATAATTTTTGCTTATAGGTTTGGCATTAAGATGTAAAACAAGGTGGTGTACAAATAAGGTGAGGGCCAAATCAGGCATGTCAAAATAGGCCAAAGCAAAGATGTCAATAAATTCCCTCAAAAGGGCTGTAAAATGTCATATTCCTCCTCAATGAGGGACACACCTAATTTAATCCATTTTGGGTCACTTGGAGTCCTAATAGTGAATTCTATAGTGTCTTTGACAAGGAGAGTCAAACCATCTTCCATAGTGGTTGGCAGTGATTTGAATTATCCTACAATGGAAAAGTCCTCTATTTGGACTAGTTATTCAAGTTATCCTAGGCAAGATGAATCAAAATCTCCCAATGGTAGTGATGGCCATGTTAGAAATATTATTAGAAATTAGTGGATGATTCAATCAAAGGCATGTTATTTTTTAGAATTGAACTTGGACCCATAGGTAAGTTCATCATTAGTGTTCTCCTGAGATTCATTAGGGGAAAGGTGAACACCCCCATCTAATGGCACCTGAAATAGGTTTTTCACTAAAAGACTAGCCTTTCTCTTTACTTTTACCTTGGTTTGAAAGTGCCTTGAAATGTTTTCACTTTAGGAACTTAATGTTTTATTTAATTATTTATGGCTAAGGTTGTTCACCCATTCTACAAAATAAACTATAGGATATAATTTGATTGAGAAACCTTATCTGTGGTTTCCTAATAGAACATTATCTCTTAGACCTATAAAATTGTAAAAGGCCTCATCATTCTTAAACTCATATATAGGCACTATGGATTCTTGTTGGTCACATGATATAAGTTGAGGGTGATATAGAGGAAGTGAATTATGTTGGTTAATTGAGGTAAGAGTAAAAATAGCATGAGTGTCAAATAGATTGGTATTAGCTAGGTCTTTGTAAAGGCTATGAGTGGACTCTACATCATTACCAGCATCATCATCCCTAGTCATTAGCATTAGAATATGAATAAGATATGTTGGGTCACCCCTAGGTAGTTTAAATATGAGAATATAGGTTCCTTTATATTAAGATATAGAGATTGGCTCAAGTGTTCCTTGCTATTTTGGCATGAAGCTTCCTCCTCCATAGGCTTGATTCTTCATGATCTTGTTAGGAATGGGGTATTTGGAAATTTTTATAGCAATCAACCAATTTATCATTTTATAACCAGGTTTCATCATTTTCTAGTGGGTCTTGTTCTTTTTCAATGGTCGATGTGAAAATGATAGGAGTTGGACTATTTAATTTGCCTTTTCCCTTTTATCTCCATGTCATACAAAGTGGCTTAGATTTAGGTCTTCCATAAGACTTGGGGTTCTATAGAAGCTTGGTAATGTGGAATGTGCCATGGTTCAAATATTATATTAGGTCATTAGCCAAAATGGTAAAATAATAAGATAATTTAGGAGGTGGCATATGGGAAGATGAATCAAGGGTATCAGGGTCTATGCAATTGGCCTCTATTAAATCAACAAGTATTTCCTTCCTCTTATCATTTTTGGGAATTGAATCAAGGCCAAAATGATAATTTTAACTCTCATATTTGGATTCCAAATGTTTGCAATGTTTGTAGGGCTGAAAATATCCATGACTGGTGAGTTACATACTATAATGAGAGAACTTGAGACACTGGTGCAATGTTGAAGGGATTGCATGAATATCATGTATCTAAGGTCTACCCAAAATCAAATTTTAAGATAGGTCTAGGTCTAACACATGACATAATGTATCTTGGGTTAAGGGCCCAATGATAATTGGCAAGCTGATGATACTTTGTGATTGTCACTCTTCATTATCTTAGGCCTTGATAATGATTATTTCTAGCTAGAGATCAACTGTTGTATATTTGAGATGCTTGATGAGCTTTAAAGACATAGTATTCATGTCTAAACCATTGCCTATGAGGACGTGTTTCACTTTGTGTCACATAATGATAACTTTGATGTATAATGGATTATTATGGAGAGGGTTGAAGGATGACATATCAATTTGGTCAAAGGTTAACTATTGGCCTAGGGCTAGATGTCCAACCAAACCTTGGAATTTGTTTGAGATTATGTTTTTAATAACTTGAGATTCATCAAGGAACTCTATTAAGATGTTCTTGTGGATAGTAGATGTACACAACAAATCCAAAATAAATATTTGTGCAGGCATCTTCTAAAGTCCAAAATATCAAATGTCTTTTCTTCCACAATGGTATATGGCTTGTTCCTAGCTAGAATGGTGGGTTGGATGGGTTTAATGGTAGGTGAAAATGGACTAAGAATGGTAATATTTGATCACTGAGTTATGATTGTGTAATTGGGATTAGATATAAGACCATTGTTGCTAAAAAAATATGGTAGAGGGGGACTAGATAGGATAAGTGTCAATTGCCAGTGCACTTGTATGTGGTCATAGGGTATTGATTAGTTATCAATATAAAGTCTAAAAGTAGTAATACCTACTTGTTGGTACACCTATATAAATTCTTAGGTCAAGGAAGGATCATTGGCATAGGTTAGTTGGTTAGAATTGTTTAGTATTGGTCTTATTCTATTAACACTTGGCCTTGGATTAATGGTGATGGTGGAAACATGACATCTCACAATATGACTTATAACTTTGTTGTTGTCCTGTACAACTACATGCTATGTATATTAGGTATTGGAATAATTTTGGCCTTGGTTCTATCCATTTATTTTTTATTTTTGTTGTTGTTTCTAGAATTATTATTGTTGTTGTTGTCACTATTAATTATGTTGTTGATTTTATTGGTATGTTATAGAAAAGGGTTTTGGTAAATACCCAAGTTATGATTAGATGTAGATGATCTATTATCCAATGTAATATCCCCATTTTCCAACATATTCTAAATGAGGTGTTTGATTTGAACACAACAACATAGATTATATTTGTGAACCTGATGGTATTCATAAAATTCATTTTCTCTATATCAGTATAGATAAGGAATGCCCTCAAGATAGTGTTTTAGAATTAGATAACTAATCAGATTAGCATTGGCTAGCTTATGAAATATGGCTTCATTGGGTTATTATAGGAGGGGTTTGCAAAGGTAATTGTTTCTATATTTGTTATGTTGGTCTGAGATGATACAAAGGATGCACTTGTTGAGTTCATTGTTGGTGAGGAGTAATTTTCATTTTCAATGTAGCCTAAGTAGATGGCATTTAAACTATTTGGACATGTCATGAATCTATTACTCCATTTCTAACAACATTTTTATTGTAGTTAAATTGCTTAGATTTTTCATAATTACTAGCCTAGGCTAGTGTTGATGCTTGTGCTTAGACTTGGTTTTGGTTCTAATTTTGGCCATTTCCTTGATTTTGATTATAATTTTGGTTTGATTAGGTGAGATTGATAATCCATTTTTAAATAATGTCCCTTTCAATTATCAAACCTTTATGGATGATCTACTTAAAAGTGTGTAGATACTGCAACTCTAGATGGTAAGATATCTCATTATGTATGTTTTTGGTAAATATAGTGGCTAGTATTTATCTAGTAAGATATGGGTGAAAAAACTTGTAAGTGCTATCCATTGTTGTAGATAACTTGTGAAACTTTCACCAGATTTTTACATGGCTTGAGTCAAATATACCAACAAAATATCATGTTTGAGATTGTAGGAGAAATGTTGCAAAAACTTATCTAAAAGGTCATTAAAATTAGTTAATAAATTCTTTATAAATTTCAAAAACCACTCCAAATCCTATCCTCATAGACTTTAAGAAATAAAATTAGGAGGTATATGTCATTGTAAGCCACTAGTTGGTAGGCAATAAAGAATTCTACCAAATGGGCATTAGGGTCTTCTTTACCCTTTTATTTTTCAAAATTTGGTAGTTCATATCTTAGAGGAAATTGTATTTATAGATACTTCATGTTGAATGGGTAGGAACACACATAATCTAACTTAAACTTATTGGTATATTTTCTAACTTAGATGGCAATAATTACATCCTTCATTTATTATAGTTCTTATGCCAAGGATGGAATATTGGCCTGAGGTGAAGGCAAAGTGATCAAAGGTGGATTACCTTGATCAAGGTATAATAGAGGCATGGTTTTTGGAATGTTGGTTTAGTTAGGGAACTGACTAGGAATATACATCTATGGATTAAGATGTAATTTTTGGAATTACATGCATTATGGTGAAATATTCTAGTGTTGATTTAGTATATAGGCCAAGTTTTGGGAGAATTGTGACTAGGATGGAAGGATATGGATTTGAGGGAAATACTATTCTTATTGAGGTCAAGTAGGGACTTACTACCAATTAATCAAACCTAGCTAAATTAGGGGAACTTGTTATGAAACAAGTTCCTATCATTAGATTTATGGCACATTTGGAATGAAAGGTAATTATTTCCTAATTGGTAATTATTGAATAGTAGTAGCTCTTGGTTATTCGAACACTTGTTTTGAAGTAGATGCTTGTAGAGTGTTTGGCATTTATCATTGACTATTATACATACATTATTGATTAAACAATATTTATGAAAGAATGTTGGTATGTAAATGAAGAAGAGTACTTGTCACTACCTAACAAGGTAGTGTATACAATCAAAAATGCATCATGTCCATAAATCAATCCTAGATTGGATGGGATAGAGCACACCTACACTTCCAATTGGGGGCATACAATTGTTAAGTAGGAGCATGACTAATGTGAGGATCCACTATACCTAATTATGGGATCAATTGTCACAACACATAGTGTGAGGTAGGCTTCCAGAGCCTATAGCCTAACAAAATCACACAACAACCCTAAAAGAGTCCTATGATTTAATATTTCACTAATCTAATAAAAAGAAAAGTAAATCTAATCTAGTGCACACCAAATCTTGTGGCACAAAGTAGGAGTTAGAAAAAAAACAAATAAACAACTAAACTAAATATGTATAGAAGACATATACTCACGTTAATTTAGATAAAATCCTAAGACATGGAAGAGAATAATACAAATGCACTATCTATCTACTATTACAAAGGAGGAATAGATTTAGGAATACTTACCTTTGAAGTTGAACTTGCCATACCTCAATCTCCCCCTTGGCTAAGGTACTTCACAAGAGATTGTTATGGTATGTAAGGATAAATAAGATAAATCATATTTAGGCTACATAACCTATCCAAGCATCTAAGATAATTATCCACAACATGTGATCAGAGCTCCAAAGAAAGTATTGAACCCTAAAACTTTATTCCCCAAGTAGAATGGTCAATAGGCAGATATTCATTCATACTTCTTTAATTAATTTTTTGATCTTATGAAATGGTGGTAAATGAACTTGTATATATAGTAGTATCTTACCCTAAAATAATTTAGGAATGTTGGCTGTGCTATTTTGACCTGATCGAATTATAAATTTTTTTGGGTCTAACTCACTAGGTTTGTGTTAAATTGATTGAGAGGCCAACAAACCAAAAGAGAGAAAAGTCCCTAAACTATACTAAGTTGACCTAGTCAACCTAGCACAATTAATAGGTCAAAAGGGTGATAAGGTAAGAAATTAAGAATAAAACATAGCAAGTGATAGGAATAGGTATAACTAATAATGATAAGCTTGGGCTCAATGGTTTTAAAAGGCTAGTGTGTAGATGTCAAGTGGTAAAAGGAACAATAATCTTATGAAACACTGATGGTCTACCCACCCCTTTCTTAGTGCACCCCTTAAGGCATGTACTTAGAGAGATTGATACTTGAGAAGTTCATGAAAGATACAAAGTGTTAGTAATCAATAAAATTTTGAAAATATTATGTGTATACATATGCCCCAACTGAAGCTCATCATGTGTCACATAAGTGCAACATGAGATGGTGCTTCGAAAGAAAACATGATAACACACAATGCTAATGATAAGTATAGTGAAGTAAGTAGAAAATAAGATAAATTAAAAAATTGTATTGAAAAACACATACCTTTGACTTACTTTAGTGCTATAGATAAAGAAGTAGACTATAAAAAATGAAGGTGTCCAATGTAGAATACACTAGGTGAACCTAAAGAAGTTAGTACATAAAATAGCCAAAAATCTAAATTTTTAGAAGATAGGCATATGATAATGTAAAATAATCCATACATCATCATGATTATAATGCATTTTATAGCTTGTAAAATGGATGAGCAGAAATAAAGATAGAGGTAAAACAAAGAATGTGCTTGAAAATAAATGAAAGAATTGAGTTTCTAAAAAAGTGTTTTTAAATAGGGAAAAAGATAATTCATTTGGAATTTTGAATTATGAAAAAGAGAAAAGAGAGCTCTAAGACCAAATGAGGATAGGATGGTGATGGAAAGACATGCTAGATTAGGAGGACACCTAGAGGTGGCAACAAATGCACTACAGGTATGCAACTATAGATCTCAAACTAGTTTTTGAAATTTGAATTAAATTAAATGAATTTTTAATAAAATTTGACTTTAAGCATGTATATATGTCAAAATTGAGAATAATTAGATTCCAAGGGTAGTAAAAGGAAGATGGAAAATGGGTTGGAAGGGTTTAGGAAGAAAATGAGTCAGCACACATAATACACTAGGTCAACTAAGTTGACCTAGTAGGATAAAACATGTTAGAATCCATATGGTCAACCTAGTAGGTATGGGTAGACCTAGTGTATTTGTAGGCTAAAAAGATAGAACATAGTAAGTAACTAGTTCATAAGGGCCATAATGAAAACTCAATACCAGGGAGGGGAAGATAAGAGGGTTGAATTGGAATTTGAAGTCAACTATGATAAAAATAGGGAAATTTTGGTCAAACTAGGTTGACTAAGGAACCAAAATAAGCATGAAAAAAGTCTAAAGATGGATAAAATGGTCCAAAATGACCAAAGGAGGGAAAGAAAGACCAATAAAGCTAAAAATAGGATAAAATGAATAATGTAATAACAATTAGGCTTGTTTTTAATTAAAATTATAAAAATGATGTATAAAGAGTGTATTGTGATGACATGGAGGAACTAATACATCCTTTTTTGTTTCTTGGTTTAGAGATGGCTGGGATTATGGAGGTTGGTGGACATGTCGTGATTGCTAGATTTTTAGATAGATTATTAGATGGAGATTAAGCTAGACTAGTAGCCACGGGTCTAGGAGGTCAATCTAATATATGTAGGATCTCCCTCAATACTGACCTATTAGTCATGTTCTTGGGATGTTAGGAATGATTGACTAAGACCTATAGATGGGAGGTGGATGGGGATGTGATAGAGGTGGGTATCACAATAGAATATGTCCATGCTATCATTGGGCTACCCATAATAAGAGCATAAGTGACCATAGGAATAATTAATAGCTTAGAGGAAAGGAGAGCCTTAGCCATGTGGGATATAGACTCAGAGATGATATTGAGAGGATGAAGAGTTAGTATGGATGATGTGTATATATCATAGATTTTAGACCTCTAGAAGGTTGTGATAGGCCTTATAACACAATGAGTGCTCCATCATAATTTGAATGGTAAGGTACCACTATTTTTGGTATCCTTGAGTAGGATGATGTTGGAAGAGGGAGTACTATATGATATAGGTTCTATCATTTGGGTCTAAATTATACATGATCTATTCAAGATGCTTATCAAAGGGAAAAAGACTATGGGACAAATCATAATACTAATAACATGAATATATGAGATATTTCCCATGTATTGACTAGTTAGGTTGCCCCATGTAGTCAATGATGGGTTACCTCAATTGTAAAGATGGAAGGAAGACAAGGTAGTGTAGGCCATGCCCTATGTTCTAGAACTATAGTTAGTGAGATGTGTAAACATAATGTGGTATCCATATGGGCACATAGTAGCTACATGGGTGAGCTAACACATAGTTACACTAGTAATAGATAGGAGAGAGGTGGTTGGACACTATATGTGGTGGAGAGATCCACATTTGATGGCACAAATGCCAAGATAAATGAGCCTAACTCATCTAGTGACATTGATACTAATGCCTAACTAGTGGGCTCAATATGTGAGGGATCCATGAAAGAAGAGGGGACTTAGACCACTGATAATGAGGCCAATACTAAGGCCACATTAGGAGTGACCATAGACTATTCAAGCATGATGAGTGGTAAAGGAAGAGGTAAAGGAAGAAGAGATACTAGATGTACCATTAACAACCCCATAATGAGATGAGAAATGACCATTAAGGATATGATAGCGATGAATATAAGAGAGATTGGAGACTATAGACATCCCAAATGATCCCATAGATGAGCCAGAGGAGATGATAAAGAGACCACTCAGATGGAGGCTAAGATAAACATGGACCATGATCGCTAGGTTTGAGCTGAGGAGGTAACCCACAAAGGAGGTACTAAGAGGCTATGCAAATGGGGAGAATATGCTAGGTAATCATGTAAATGATGATATCTTGGGAGCCAAGACAAAAATAGGTATGAAAATGGTTAAATTATTTATTAAGTTTTTATTTAGTAGTAGAGAGATATAAATAGATATTATGAGATATGATAGTCATCTAATAACCATCTAGTGTGATTTTTTAGGTGTAACTAAGGATGAGGAGGAGAGATGGGGGTCCCTAGTGAAGGGAATACTCCATGACATCCTAGATGAGACTCTAAAACCATAGAACCAAATGACACTAGAAGATCTGAGTGTACCATCTACCCTAGCTCAAGTGAGCTGGTTCAAATTAGCTGGTGAGGTAGTGAGGTAGATACAAGTGTAGAGAGAGGATGTAAACATCAATAGAGATGGGTAAAAAAGAGAGATAGGCTTGGTAGGCCCTGGTAGATGAGAGAGCTATGCATTTGGAGATAGTGATATAGATTATGCAGGCATATACAATAATGTAAACTCAACTAACATAAATACATACATCAACTTAAGCTAAGTTGGTGCAAACATAGGTGTAAATAGCATGCCTATAGGGATAGGTAGAGGGATTGAGATCCTAGATGGCCTCCTTACAATGTACCATTTAGAAGAGTCTGATTGAGGCCTTAATAGGTAGTGTAGCTAGGCCATGAGATAGATAGGATGGGACCCAACCATAGATCTGAGGCATTGTATATGGTTGTATATGTTGTATAAAACTCATGGTATATATATATATATGATGTATCATCATTTTTTTTATTGGTGTTGGTTGTGTATGTTGTCTTTATGATGGTTGTGTTTGTGGATGTGTTTAGATATATTTCTATCTAGCACATGTATTTGGCTTTGTTGTATATGCTATAATAAATATATGTGGTGTGGTTTATTTTCTAGAATTATGGAGTACACATGTATGGTTAAAAATAATTAGGCAAAAAGGTCTTAAAAAAATACAATCAATAAAGAAAAATACACTACAAACTAGTTCAAGTTGGGAAATGTGTAATAACAAAAATGACTAAGTATAAAGATCTAATAAAATGGAAAACAAGATGGTAAAAGGGGATTTTATTTTAAACCAATGTAAAATATTTTTGCACCAAATTAAAACAAGTAAAATAATACTAAATATCATGTTGGGAAGTATGACAAACAATGCAATAAAATGGAAGGTATGTAAAAGGGAAAAAATGGTAATAAAACAAATCAAAATTAAGTCAATCAATTATACTATATCATAATGGGAAGTAAAAAGTAATAACAAAAAATTCAAAAATTTGGTCTTAAATTTATCATACTAATTCAAGTTGGGAAGTATGAAAAATTGAAGAAATGGTTGTAATCTTACATGCACTCAAAAAATAAGAAAATAAAAGGCAAAAGAAAAAATGAAGTATGCATAGAACATACTAAATATAAATATGAGAAGCATGTAAATGATGTGTAATCTCACAATAAATTGAATCTTATCTCATATTTGACACATGTAATTTGGGATGGTGGCTTGATTATTGAAAAAAATTTATGAGGAGGGCCGGGTCCTATCCATGGTCTTACACTACAACTCATAAAAGAGAAACCCAAGGGGTACCAAATCATGATTGGTAAGTAGAAGGATAAGGAATGGTAAAATAAGGATGTGGGTAATATGATGGAAGATATGGTAATTTGTGAGGGATGTCAGCTCCTATTTGTGGTCTTATAAAACAACTCACAAATGATATCCCATGGGGAGTGATCAATAAGCAAAACACTATTTCCCAAGAGGAAATATGAAGGGAAAGGAATGAAAAAGGGAGTGTAAGAAGCAAGACTTAGGAATATTATGAGAAGACCTTAGGAGGCAAGAGGCATAATAAGGACATGAAAAGACATTGACTAGTGGTCATCTATATATAAAGGAAACCTGCTTGTTATAGACATAAAGATTTATAGGCAAATAGGAGTGCTACTAAGATTAACTCATGATGGTAGATTTGTATAAAGAAAACTAAAATCGACCTACCTTCCCACAATGTGTTCCCTAATCTTTAGGACCCCTTATAGAGTCATTGATTTACTATGAAGATTGGGTACTTACATAAGAAAGTAGGTGTCACTAAAAGATTTTTTTATTCTCCTCTTCTAATCTCTAGCCTACTATAGCCTAAAGGACCTTGGCTCTACTATGAGGCCAAATATGGAGTTTGAGATTTTCATAGAATAAGGAGATGTGATTTGAATAAGGTCTTTTAGTGTGATTAGACTTTTAAGAATATTCAATATTTTTGTCTTTTGATATCATTGCCTTTTGTTTAAATGATTTGGCTTTTAACTTTATTTTGAATGATTTTTAATTTTCCTCCTCCATATAGATTTGGAATGACCAATCATGAGAGAGATAGTGATATACATGAATGAGCTCTAGACTAAGGCTAAATGATGCTAAGTAGCCCAAGATAAAATATAGACTAGAACACTTAGGCTTGATAATGAAATTATCATGTGATCTCAAGTCTCAACTGTGTATATGCTTAGTTTGCAAAAAAATGAAGAAGGGAAAAAGGAGATCCAAAGGAGGACCGGTGATAATAAATAGGAATGAGAAATATTTATTGCAAACTGATCACATGGTATTAGGAGATAGTAACCAAAGGGAAGAGGGTAAATATAACCAAGTCACCATGACAACTATCTATGAAAAATAAAGATAATAAGGAAATCAATCATGAAGATACAAGGGAAGAGTTTTGAGAAAAACTCTAAAGGAAAAGAAAGCAAAGAAATAATAAGAGAAAGACAATTATATGCTAAATGAAAAAAATGATAACATAAGCTAACTATAGTATAACAAGAAGGAGAAACATGATATAAGATAAGAAAGAATTTGACATAGTGTCAAATGATATAATCAAATAGATAAAAAATATGAGTGGAGAATATGTCCACTCTAAATATAAATGTGAAATAACCATGCATGTTCTCATAAATATTGGTAAATCTATCCACACACATTATCCAATATATCAAATAAGTCTCTATGAACCTGAATGCATACTATAACTAAGGTCTCATCAATATTCAGTGAATACTAGGAAAATACTTATTTTTTGATCTCCTTAACTAAAATAGTAGGAATGCTCAAAGGATCATGGTAAAGAGGAAAGTTAGGCAAAGGTTGGTTAGGAGAATGCATGGAAATAGGATCTATAGGAGAATAAGGAATCACAGGTAGAGAAGGATCCATAGGTGAATGACTCATGGGTGGAGAAGGATCCACAGGTAAGGGAAGGTCCATAGGTGAAGGAATCATAGGTGGAGGCATATAAGGTGGTGAAGGGACCATATGAGGCAATGGAATCACTAGGGGTGGAGTCATAGGAGAAGAAAGATGACCCTTCTTGTGAGAATGACCTGTGGGAGAAATGGTAGAAGGTCTAGGGATGGTTATGAGGTGATATTTAAGATGTTGTTGAAGAATATGATAATGATTAGTGTGATGTGTGCCACATAGGTGTCATAGATAATATACCTCACCATACTTAGGTAAATATTCAGGAAGTACCTTTGGAGTAGGTATGGATTTATTTAATGATGGGGAAGAAGGATGCAAGGTATTGAGGTATTGTCATAACTTATGAAAATGGGTAGAAAAGTGATTATTTGTCCCATTAAAGCAATATATATGCTTATGAGTGGTTTTAGGAGCACTCACAGAAGGAGGTGAAATAGGAGCAAAAGAAGCTAAAGAGGACTCATTGACCCATTTGGTTGGAAAAGGAGCCATCTTAGGTAGTGAAAGCAAACCATCTTCAAGGGACGATGATTATGAGTAAGGAGTAGAACTAGAGTCAACATGAGAAACACTAGGACAAGTTGGTATCAGAGCTACGATTTGCAGGGAGCAGGGTATTGTTTTTTGATTACAGGTCATTCCCAGGGTTTTCTGATTGAGTGGGAGTTTAGCAATGGCAGAAGAAAGTAAGCTACAAATGGAGAAGTTTAATGGCAAGAATTATCAACACTGGAGGATGTAGATTGAGGATTATCTGTATCAGAAAGATCTATACTTACCGTTGGGTGGGGTTGCATGCAAGCCCACAGATATGAAGGATGAATAATGGAGTGTTCTTGATCGAAAGGCTCTCGGTTCCATAAGGTTGAGCTTTGCATCGTCTGTGATTTCCAGCTTATCACAGTGCAAGACAATGGAAGAGTTGATAAAATCTTTGGTGAATTTATACGAAAAGCCCTCGGCTTCTAATAAGGTATATCTTATGAAGTAGCTATTTACTTTGAAAATGTAGGAAGGTGGATCGATACATATTCATCTCAGTGATTTCCATGGTTTGGTAAACCAATTAGCTTCAGTAAATATTGTTTTTGATGATGAGGTAAAGGTTCTCTTGATTTTATGTTCTTTGCCTGAAAGTTGGGATAGTTTGGTTATGGCAGTAAGTAATTCTACATCTGCTTCTAAAATATTAAAAGTTGATGATGTTGTGAGTGTGATCTTGAATGAGGAAATACACAGGAGAAGCATAGGTGAATCATCAGGGAATGCTCTAAGTGCGAAAAGCAGGGGAAGGCAAAGGGAGAAGATTGAGCAAGGGAAATCAAGGTCAGGAAGGAGATTTGAGTCCAAAGGTATTACCTGCTGGTTTTGTGGAAAGAAAGGACATACAAAGAAGGAGTGTTGGTTAAGAGATAAAGAGAATCAACATGCAGGTATTGAAGAAGCAAAGGATGCAAATATTGGGGTACAGGATGCTCTCATACTTTCTTTGGATAGTCAGGTAGGATCATGGATTTTAGATTCTGGTTCATCTTTTCATGCATCCCCAAACAGAGATTTATTCCATGAGTATGAACAAGGAGACTTTGGAGTGATTTATTTAGGGGATGGTACGCCTTGTCAGATAGTTGGCAAAGGGAAAGTGCAGCTGAGATTGCAGATTGACAACACATGGGTGTTGAAGGAGGTCATGCATGTTCCAATTCTGAAGCAGAGTTTGATTTCTGTAGGAAGGTTGGGTGATGAGGGATGCACAATAACCCTCACAGTGGATTCTTGGAAGGTTACCAAGGGAGCACTTATTCTAGCGAGAGGTAAGAAAGTAGATACTCTTTATCTATCTACTTGTATTACTAATTCTACTTCTGGTGTAGATTCAAAGATGTGGTCTAATAGGCTTCGTCACATGAATAAGAAGGGAATGGATGTTCTTAATTTAAAAGGTATGTGTTCAGATTTAGAAAGCATAGATAGAGTTCATTGTAGAAAAAGAAAATTTGATGCTTTTGACAGAAACAAAGAAGCCTTGGTGTTTATGGAGGAGATGAAGGACATAGATCAATCACAGGGGCTAAATAAATCTAAGCAGGGTAGCATGGATAGAGGTTTGATCCAAGAAGAGCTCATGGATGAAAATTTCATCACTTACAAGAACACATAGACACCGATGTCGGTCACATGGGACCAACATCGGTCAGCCAGATACTGACATCGGTCATGTGCAAACCAGCAGGGTCGATAGGTCGGGTAGGAGATGTTTGACATTGGTCATCAGGACCGACGTCGGTAGAGGGAACACCAGTGTCGGCCAGGGAAATGACGTCAGTAGTCAGGGTCAGTGTAGGGAACCGACATCAGTCGGGAGCAAATTGGGAGATGGCCGAGATCGGTCACTAAAATGAATGTTGGGTGGATCAATGAGTCTCAAACACCCATATGGAGGTCAGAAAAGGTATGTGAACCTCATATTCATTGTTCACCTTCTTTATATTGCTTACTGATAATCAAGAACTAGGAAGACAGAAGAAGCAATGCAGGTAGAATCCAAAAATAGTGGGAGCTTGGCATGGCTGAGGAGTGTGAGTCCTTAGAGAAGAACCAAATAGGTATTTGTTGGTAGAGTTTTCAGCTGGAAGGAAGCACATGATAGAGGGATGGATTCCCATATTAGAGAAGAGAGTGGATGGACACATGAGACAGAAGGCTATGGTATATGGTCTTGATTAGGCTACAGAATAATGGAGGTTTGACCATTGTGTTTTATCTTTACCAGGTTGGATAATATTAACTACATTATCCTGTTACTGTATTGTGTTACTTGTTGTAGGGTTTCATATACAGGGAGTTTTCTAAGCTAAGGGTAGAGTTGGTTCAGAAGTATGTCATGAAGAATTTGGGAGCAGTAAAATTCTTTTGGCATAAGTGACAGGTTTAGCATCACAGGTTTGTGTGGTGGTTGGTCTTCAAGAGTGACTTTGAAGAGGGATACAGAGCCAAAGGAACAAAATAGATGTTGTATAAGTATAGGTAAAGTAACAACTATTTATCTCCAAGTGGGAGATTGTTAGGGTGTGGAGCTAAAAGCTTCAACTGTTTACAGACAGGAAGAAGAGGTTGCTGAGTTTCAAAAGTACTGGCATCGGCAACATGATCAACATCAGTCAGATACAGTGTAGAAGGCAACTGATGATGGCAGGTAGTCGGCCGACGTTGGCAGCACCAGACAAGCAGGGACCGGTGTCGGTCGCCTGTGTATTCCAGAACTATTGTTGACGAACAGTTAGTTAAGTGAAGCGAGTGTTTTCATGTCAAATGACTAATTATAGTCATGAGCTGCGTGTCTAATTATTGTAATTAGATTTATATTTTTGTAACCATGGGATTCTATTTAAAGACCCATGAGGCATGTATTGCAATTACCAAGAAGGCAAGTAAAAGCATTGAAGCAAGCAAGGTCAAGGAGATCTACAGGTGTAAGGTCAAGGAGATCAGCTGAAGCATTCAAGGAGGGATAATAACTCAGGCTATAGAGTTGTTGTGTTGAGAAAGAGAGAGAGGGAAGAAGGTCTTGAGGTGTGGCAAGCCTTTGAGGTGGAGGAAGAAGTGGCATCTTCCTTATTGTATTTTCTTCTAGTAATATCTAATACAAGAGTGTGTATTGTCTCTCAAATTCTTTACTGTCTCAAGTTTCTAGTTACTTTATCATTTTGGTATAATTCCGTGTTTAATTGTTTATAAGAAAGTAATCAATTGTGCTTCCATTGGATAAGGGGTCACCTAACAAGAAACACTAGGATAAGAAGTAGGAAGAGGCTCAAAAATAGTAGGAGAAGAATTAGGTTCAACTAGAGTGAAAAAAGGAATAGGCTTAACTATAGCTAGCCCTATTAAAGGATGGGTGGGACTTATAAAAGGTCTAAGGAGGATTGTTGTAGGTATGGAAAAGTGGTAAGGACTAGTCATAACATGATTTAAGAGCATGGTCCTAAGTGGCTCTTCAAAAAATGGAGGTATTGGTGCCATCTCTACCCTATGATAAAGAGGAAAAATGTAAGAATTAGGAACTATAAATAAAAGAGAATGATGAGATGAATGAAAAGACTCAAGCAAATAAGAGAGGTAATGAATAATCTTGGCATCATGGGCCTAGACAAGGCTGCGTAAAAGAGGATCATCTAAAGAATAACCATCATCATAATCTAGAGTATGAATATCATTGATATAGGTCAGGATGACCTTATCATTGAAGGAATCTTGGTGAGTAGAGTGCCTAATATTGGTTAATACTATAGGAATTTCATCACAAGGAGGCTTGTGAGAACAAGGCTATAAAGAAGTAGGAAGCTGTAAAATGAGATGAGGTAAGAGATCAAATGTTTTGATATTTAATCTAATCTCATTGGGCTCATTTTAATTGGAGTCTAAAAGGTTGGGAGGAATGTTACCAATGAGCTCAAGATGCCCATTATAACCTCTAGTTGAGTTGATAGGAAAATTGAGATGTTACAACTCATAGAATATAACACTAGGCAAAGGTTTAAGAGTAGGAATTTTGAAGACACCATGATCTTAGAATTATTCAAAATTCCAAGGATTAGTGTCCCCTTAAATCTTATAAATGGCTCTATTATGAGGAAATTTTATGCATTGTAAAGCAAAAGATACATCAACTCGCATATGATGAATCCATGACCTACCAAGCAAGATGTCATATGAAATGGGAAAGTTGAATATCATCACCTTCACATAAATGGTGACAGGTGGGATGGTAATGGGAAGAAACACACACCATAAGGGATGCAATTTACTTCTATAGTATCCTTGGCATGTGCTACATGTAAACATGAGATTACATTCATAATACCCAAAAGTCTTAATTAAATCAAAGGAAGTGACATAAGTGATATAAATTTCATTGATCAAGGCTCGCTTAACTTGGATATCACCAATTTGGATGTTAATAAATAATGGAGGATCATCTACATGAAGTAAAATATCATCTAGAATCATATATGCAATAATAAATCATAAATAAAGATAAGTGTCTATAGTTTCATCAATGTTAATAGACATCTCTTCACATTACTGTAAGATACTATCCTTAGATCTAGATAAAGTAGTCTCCCATTCTATTAGAGGAGGGTGAGGGATATTCATCTCGAATAAGAGTTGTATGAGGCAATTTATATGACGTGGAGATGTCCTCATGAGTTCAAGAAAAAGGTATTTAATATGGGAGATTTGTAAGTTCTATAATGGGATCCCACTCATCATAACCCATAAGGATATTATTAGATATATGTGTGTAATGATTAAGAAGATCTTCAGAAGGTGGATTTGAAGAGAATTGAAACTTATGTTGATAATAATGATAAGGTTGTGAAGAATGTTATAAATCATTTAGTGATGAAGAAGTAGTTGGTTTAGATTTATCTTGAAGTTTAGAAGAAGTGTTAGTAGAAATTAGATTGTTATTAGTATTAGAAGATGATGTGAGAGAAGTAGAGATATCATGGGATGTATTATCCAAGGGAGAATCATAAATTAGATCATCAAAATAAATAATATCTTATTCCCCAACTCATTTAAATGAGTTAGATAAGAATCCTAAATAACATGATATGTCTTATGGGAAGGAGGAGTACAGATAGATTGTGAATCAATGAAATCCACAACTCTTCACATATTGGTCATGCTAACCACATTCTCCTCAAAATTTGATTCAAAAAGACTTTATACATTATTGGTGGAAGAAGTGGGATTATCTTGACCTTCTTGGATTGGTTGATGATTAGGCAAGGGACATTTATATATAGCTAAATGAGTGTTTGCTTGACTTAAGGCTTGAATTTTATCATGTGATTTATAGTCTTTAAAAATAAATATCATAGGCTTGTTGACACTTATGATTAATAAAATCATGATCAAAATTTAGGCCAAGAAGAAAGTCTATGGATAAATTGTGGAGCTATCTACAAGTCTCATGAGAGTGACCCCAGCTAGCATGAAACCAACAAAACTTATTAAGATCATACCATGATTTCATAGGTTGAGTAGGGTCAATCTCTCATGGAAGAGGCCTGGTATATGTTAAATAAATTCAACTGAGGATAAAGTCTTATGGATATTAATGTTTCTTGTTGATAAATGAGGATTAGTGTATTATTGAGAAGGAGCTAGTTTTGAAGAAGGGGTAAGAATGACAACTTACACATTATGAATGGTGTCATATGAATCGGTAACACCATCATTGGTAATATTGTAGTTTTTATTTTTTATTCATAGGCAAGGGCCTATTGAAGGTTGAGGTAGCTCAAATTGACACATGAGGAAATCTTTTCTTTGGGATCGATTGATAGCTTCCTCCAAGGTACATGGAAAAAGGGTACAAACTCGATATTGTAATTTAGGGAATAAAGCATTTGTAAAGAGATGAAAGAGATTATCATCCACCATGTTATGTTCAAATTTATTTGACAAATTCTTCCATATTTTGACAAATTCTTTGGTATTTTCATTTTTTTTTGTTTTCAATTGATGAAATGGGCCAAAGTATTCTCAAGAAGATCACTAGTTGAAATTCTTGTACTAAATCATTTCATAAGTTATCCAAACTAGTGATAGAGTGTGTTCTAAGTTGATTATACCAATCCAAGGCATCACCCATGAGGGTATTGGCTAAGATTTTTGTAATGACAAAGGTATTTAACTTAAATTAATCCTTGTAAATATTTCCAAATGTCTTGAGGTGAAGAGTAGGATTGGTTGATCCATTGTAAGAAATTGTAGGTGTTATACCTCCAATATCAATGTTAGTAATTTGGGTGGTAAGAGGTTTATTTTATAAATGCTTAATGACTTTTTTTAATAATGGATTTTTAGGAATGAGATTACCTTGAGAATATTAAAGAGGAGGAGGAACACATTGATTATGTGTGCCCTAAGTCATTGGTTCAGGATTGGATTGAATATTAATAAGGTGGTTTTGCATTCTCATCATTTGATTCATATTATGAGTTTGGAATGTGTTCATTTGATTGAGATTTTGAAAAAAAATTTGATGAGTTTGATTAGTGATATTAGAATAATTATTATTGGTGTTTATATTGGTGTTAGTGGCTTGGGTAATACTATTAATGTTGATATGAGGTTGGGAAGAATTATGAGAATTTAAGGCACTAGTGACAAAATTTTCTTGTGAAGAAAAATATGGACTAGTAAATGGTTAATAGGAAGAGTGACTAGAAGCATGGGTGCCTTGGGTAGAAAATGAAGCACTAGTGGAAGGATGAATAATAGTGGATCTTATGAGAGGCCCACTCGATGTAGAGCCTACCATGTTTGTTGAAATACCAAGCATAAAGGTGGAAGAAGTTAAATAAGAAGATGTCATGGAATAAAAAGGATTCAATATTGAAGGAAGAGGTTAAGAAGAAAATAAATTGGTACCCCCAAATCTAGTTGAGAAAGTGGGAGTAGGAGAATGAGGTTCATCAACTTGACGGCTAATCATGAGGTTATAGATGGTACAAGGATCCTTCCCTCTGTGTTGAGGAAATTTTATGATAAATAAAAACATTTTAGGAGTATAATCTAACTCAAGATGATCCTCTAAGAGAATAGGATGGTTTTGGTGCAAAGGGGTATGAGGAGGGGTCTCATAGTTCATCATGCAGGTTGTAATATGAACATTACTAGCATTCAAAAAAGGAGCCCTACTTTGTCTATGGGAGACCCTATTAGGATTGGTGAATTCCATCATGTATATTGAATAAACTTTAATGTTGTCACCAAACATAAAGTTCATGATGAAATAAAGAGAAGTAAGATGAGAAAGCAAAGAATCAAAAAGTGTCTAAAATAGTACTAGGTCAACTTGGTTGACCTAGTGTAAAATGGGGATTATAACACTGTATAGGGTCTACAGGGTCAACCAATTTTAGTGAAAAATGACTGATAAAAAGAGGTAAAGATGTTATAAATAGTACTGGGTCAACTAGGTCAACCTAACATAGTGTACATGGGCTGAAAAAGATATAGGGTCGAAAGGGTCGACCTAGTAGAATAGATAGGGAAGAAAAGAAAGATGATAAAAAGCTATGAATTAAAATAAGATAATTTTAAGTAATTTAAGAAAGTATTAAGTACTAATAATGAAGCAAACAATTAATTTAATTTATGCTTGCTAATCCAATTAATACACACAAAGTAAAATCTTGTATTAACACTGGCTAATGCAAGATTTCACACATATAATTGATCAAAGAGCAATAAAATAACTTGAAAGTAAAGGTATCTACTTGGAAAACCTATAATTTTGATTATATTATTAATAATAATTTTAAATGTAAAGGGATATTGGCTATAAGAAAGGTACTAGATAACAATCTATGGATAGTTTTAGGTAAGTTTAGGATGAAAGGGACTATAGTGGAAATGATATAGGCTTGGTATTGGGGCCTACCTCCTCACTTAACACACTAAAACAATAATGGTAATAGGTGATTATCTAAAATATACCATTAACTACATTTTATACTTAACTAGAGCATCAAGTTGGCTTCCCCCTTGGTGATGAAATCCATGTAGGTAGACCTAGGTAGTCAAATGTTTAAATGATTATTGATGTTTATGTAGTTTATTCATGTGTGTAAAAGAATAAAAATTGTGAAACTAAGTGATTAATTGAAAATCCACTAATTAGGCTATGTGAACTATCCTAAGCATGCAAGTAACTAAAAAATAAAAATGTGATTAACATATATGGTTCATTCCAACTTTAAAACAAGATATAGTTGAGAAACTATATGGACAATCATATAGAATAGGGTCGATAGGGTTAAACATATAATATGGAATCAAGGTTTAAAAGTGAACTAGGTTGGTAGGTCAGCCTACTTATTTTAGAAAATATAAAACATAAAACTAGGTCCACAGGGTCGACCTAGTTGATTGTGCAGAGGTTTTGAAGACTACAAACTATGAAAGGAAAGTATAGAAAAAGGAAAGATACTGAGAAATGGAAAATAATGTAAATGGTTTATAGATGAAAAGGAGAAGATTATTGATCTTAGACCTTGGAGAAACTTAGCAAAAAGCTATAAACTAGGTCAAGCTAGTCAATCAAGCTATACAAGAACCTACTAAAAATGAACTAGGTCAACTTGGTTAACTTATTATGTTGAAAAAGAGTATGGAAACCTAAAAAAATTATATTGGGTTGAGCTAGTTTATCTATTTGGCTAAACAAAATTTTATAAGTTATATAAACCTGTACTGGGTTGAGCTGGTTGAGCTAGTTGCCTATTCCTACAAACTTGTACACAAAGATAAATAACTAGGTTAATATGGTTGATCTAACATAGTAAAGATATGATAAAAATAATGATGAATAGAAATGAAATAAGTGAAATAAATATTCTAAGGGTTTGATCAACATTAGGTTCACCAAAATGTATGTAATCAAAAATGCATCATGTCCATAAATTAATGCTGGATCAGATGGGATAGGGCACACCTAAACTTCCAATTAGTGGCATAAAATTGTTAATAAAGAGCATGACAAATGTGAGGATCATATAAACCCAATTAGGGGATCACTTATCACAACACACCATGTGAGGTAGGGTTCCAAATCCTACATCCTAAGATAATCACACAGTAACCCTAAAATAGTCATATGATTTAATATTTCACTAATCTAATAACAAGAAAAGTAAATCTAATATATTGCACACCAAATATTGTGGCATAAAGTGGGGGTTAGAAACAAAATAAATAAATATCTAAAATAAACATTTATAGAATACATATACTCAAACCAATGTATATGGAATCTTAATACATGAAAGAGAATAATACAAGTGCACTATTTATCTACTCTTATAAAGGAGAAATAAAGTTAGGAATAATTTGAAGATAAACCCACTAAGCCTCAATCTCCTCCTTGGCTAAGGTGCTTCACAAGATATTTTTGTGGTATGTAAGGATAACTAAGATAAATCAGCTCTAAGCTACACAACCTAGCCAAGCATCCAAAATACTTATCCAAAAGATGAGATTAGAACTCCAAAGAAAGTATTAGACCCTAAAGCTTTATTCCCCAACTATAATAGTCAATAGGTAGATATTCATTTGCAATTCTTCACTTAATTATTTTATATTATGAAATGGTGGTAAATGACCTTTTATATATAATATTATCTTACCCTAAAATCATTCAAGAATATCAACTATGCTATGTTGACCTGGTTGAGCTAGCACATTTTTGGGTATAACTCACTAGGTTTATGTTAGGTCAATCAAGAGGCCAACAACTAAAAGAGAGAAAAAGTCCCTAAACTCTGCTAGGTTGACCTAGTCGACCTAGCACAACTGATATGTTAAAAGGGTGATAAGGTAATAAATGAATGATAAAACATAGAAAGTGATAAGAATAGGTAGAAATAATAAGAATAAGCTTAGGTTCAATGGTTTTAGGAGGCTAGTGTGTGGATGGCAAGTGGAAAAAGGAATAATAATCTTAAAAATCACCAATGGTCTACCCACCCCTTTCTTAGTGTATCCCTTAAGGCATGCACTCATAGAGAATGAGACATGATAGGTTCTTATAAGATACAAAGTGTTAGTAATCAATAAAAGTTTGAAAATATTATGTGTATACAAGTAGAACATTGGTTGCCCCTTACTAAGGTGGAAAAATGTTTTACCCCTATTGTATTGGTATATTGGATTTCACTTATTATTTTGGAATGTTAGTCATTACTTATTATGTTAGAGTAAAATTCATCACATTTTGTTGAGTCAAGGCACCATTTGGCATTTGACTACTTAATCCTTGCACTTGTGTTCTTGATGAAATAACTATTTGAGGATTAGAGGTAGCTTATTGTGGTTGGGGGGTAAAAGTTCCTACCCCCTACTGTTGTAAATCACTCATGGTATTTACTAAATGAACTTGTTGTGAACTAATTTTCAATGAATTTAAACCACTTTATCCTAGATTGGATGACATTTACGTGTTATCCACTATGTTTGACACAATTGTCTGCATAGAATTAGTAGACACTTCTTCAATAGTTGGGGCATTAAACATGTATCTAAATCAATTAATTTGCATGAATGGGTTTATAACCTAATTATCTTGGCTTATTAATTCTATCAATATCCCTATTGAAGGAGCTAAATCGATGAGTGAATCATTTGACATGGCCATGTTATTAAAGTTATACACCAAGTTTAAATAAGTTTGATATGATGTTTGCATTTGTAAAAAGTGGTCCTCCATGAGACCCTTTCCTATGAAAAGCATATGTGGCTATTGATATGATGTCAGTATGAAAATTTGAGGATTGATATAAGATGCATGTTTAATGGTTTGGTTATAAGGCATAGTTGAAGGAACCCTAACTATACTAGGCAAATTTTCATGGGGGAAGTCTACTAGAAACTTAACCCCTACCTCTGTAGCTATGATTAAAAATTCATCCTTATTTGAAATCAAGTGATAATAAAAAAATATGGATCATAAATTGATGGCACATAATGTAGAATGGTTGTTGTTGAACTTGGTCTACAATTGATGGTACACTAGTAAGGTACTGTACTATTTATTCTTGGTCTTGCTCTGAGTATGGAAGCATGTTGACCAAATAGTGGGGTAGAGGATCTTGGCTTTGTTCCATGGATTGAGTGTTTTAAGGAAGATAAGGATACATCTCAAAAACTACACCATCACCATTGGGATCTTAAACAAAGTCATCTTGTGTGACAATATTATCATATTCTAGATTGTACATGGATCCATTATGATATAATGAGACATTTTTGAGTTAATGAAGACTGTTTTGAAAAAAAAGGTCTAGATTTATATAAACTCTAAAAAATAATTTCCAAAGGACAAATGATCCAAACTTGGTCTAAATTTTTCTAAAAGTGTAGCTATATCTCGAAAAAGGTTTATACTAAATCTTGGTACAAAATAGTCTAATGTCAAATATCTAATGCCAATTATGTTACATAAAATTTTTAAGTGGATGAATAAAAACTGGAATGCCAAACCTAGGTACAAAGTGTTTCAAATAATTATAATCTAAAGAAAAAAATGATAGGTCTTTCAAAGAAGGCACAAAACATAGTCTCAAAACAAGTATTGTTAGGTCTATCAAAAAAGGCACAAAAGCTAGACTTTAAGCAAAATAAACCAAGAGATTTAATCTAACAAATTTGAAACACTTTGGCATAAAATAGGAATGTAGATTTAAACATGAACTTGGTCAGTGGTATAAGGCATGAAATAATAGGCATATGGAAGATAGATCATTTCCCAAAATATAGGTATAAACAAAATTTTTCAAATTAAATAAAGAATTAACCTAAGTTACACAACCCAAAATGGAAAGATCAATGTCTAGGCCAAAATTACACAAGGCTTAAGTAGAAGTCAATCAATATTTGGATTTGAACCTATCAAGGCTAATTTTGAAATTAATTTAGAAAAATAGTTTTTTCAAAATAGATAACAAACTAGACAAAAATGAATGACACAATGGTACTAGGTATAAACCCCAAAGGCACACACGACTTTGGTTTTGAAATTAGAATTTGGGCACAAGGAAAACAAGTCTTGGAAATATTTTGAGTAGTGTAACAACATTATAACATTATAAATATGTGATAAATAGGTTTTTTTGAGACTCAAAATCACAATAAATTGAAATTAATTAGGTAGCATAATGACACCCTTTTCAAATAAATGACAAACATAGATTTGTCAAAAAAACTAAGGAAAAAGGCATGGTGTCAAATGGACAATGAAACACCTCATAAAACAAAGAAGTGATGCATAAGAAAGATTCATTTTTGATGTGGTATAGAAAATAAATAGTTTTAAACTCAAAACCATGCAAGGAAGGATCAAATGACACAAACATCTAAGTGTAATGTCTTAAATCCTAAAATTAAAGAGGTTACATGATACTATCAAATTATATCAATGTAATTTCTCTTGAGAGGATTTTAATTATTTAATCCAAAAATTAAATACACATGGAAATTAGGGTTTTTAAGCCCCATTTTCTCTCAAGATTTTGTATATTGACATGGAACTTTGAGTTACTTACCCTGCATCAACAGTATGTCTGTGATAAGTGGGTTTTTTTAAAACTATCATTTTTTTCTCATTTATAGATGGTCCCAAGTGTGGATAACATTAGAGATGTAATCACATAATTTGGATTTACATCAACCAACTTATTGTGAAAATTTATTTTACTTTTCACAACCACTACATCTATCACTTGCTCAATGCAGTGTGATGTCTGAGTTGCTCCTATGTTCTGAGACTGATTACCACTAATGGAGTTTGTTTTAACTTCTCAAAATAATAATATAAATGGATCACCCTCAATTTATATACCCTATCATGGAGTGGGGTTTAAATTATTCTAGGAGATAAATTCTTGAGTCAATACTTCCCTAAAGAACTCATGAAGAGGTGATGAACTCCTGATCACAAGCTAAAATGCATGAAAATAAAGATAAGTGAAAAGACTTTATGGTCCTTTTGGGGTCACCCAAACCATAGGGATTTGGGGAGGGCCTTAGTGAATTTATTTTCATGATTTTGGACCAAACAAATGAACGTAAATAATGAGCATTCTTAGTCACCTGACTTCCCTACAGGGGATGGGGGGAGAGCATACATGCATCACTTGTTTTTCTTAAACAAACAACTTTCAACAAACAAGCATAAAACAAATAACTCTTAAGAGTATGTAACTAAATGTGAAAGTGCATTTTATTACACCAAAATGAAGTATGTTGTGAAAATTTTGCCCCTTGGTATTTGTTTGTTGAAAAATTTGAAAAATAAAATTGAAAATGACTTGATCAAAAAGATTATTAAAACATTAATTTGAAATGTGAAATTTACAAGATTTGAGTGTTTTAGATATCTCTTTTTTTCCTTTGGGTCTTGAAAAACATGTTAGGGATTCCTTGTGCTTATAATCACATCATGAGTGGATAAATGACTTCCCAACTCTTAATCTTGCCTTTCTAGTTCTTACACATAGTACAAATCTATAGAACATAGAGAAATAATGTAGCTCTCTATGGAAAACCATGACTGTTAACACAATACCACAACTTGCATGAAAAAAAAGTACATAAAGAAATATTGCTATTCTAATGAAAAAATTGATAAATTTAAGGTAATATTTCTACTCTGAGAGTTGTGATATTGTAACTTAGCACAAAATGGTTTATAGGCAATATCACCAAAGTTCAAAAAATATCACTAAACTTATTGTACTGTCATGACTTTTGAAGTCAAGATATTCTGATATCACTTGTTTTATAGCAATATCTGGACTTCAAAAGTCATCATATTGCAATATCATAACTTTCCTAAAAGCATGAAATGGTTAGTAAAAACTTTGGTAGTTAGACATAAAAATGTAAATAGTAATATTGCAATAATATCAAAAATCTAGAGAGCAAAATCATGAATGTATAGGGAAACTTCATGACTTCCATAAAAACATCCTTTAGCCTTCAATTTTCACCTATTTTTATCAACAAGCTTAAATTTTTACATGAAAATCATTAGGAGAGTGCTTTAAAAGGCCTTAAGAGTAACTTCATGGGGTACATGTTCCACCAGGCATGTCAATGTGTGAACAAGGATTTAACATAGATGGGAGGTTGGTCTTGTGTTAGTTTCATAACATAAATGAAATGAATAAACTAAAATCCTAACACCTCTAGCATAGACACTAGGGAGAGCTTAGGTTATAAAACTAAATGAAAGCACAATAAAAACATAAAAGAACACACTCGTTTACCTTCTTTAGAGCTCCAAATGGTTTGTTTAATGGATTGATTGGCTTGTGTATCAAGAATTATTTTATAATAGAGGTTGCTTGGCTCCTTCTCTCCTTGTCACCTTGGCTTTTGATTTCTTAGCTTAAAATTTAGGCATGGTAACACTACTTTCAAGGCATTTAGGAATTATAAAACTACATCAAAGAGCTTGTTGAACATATTTGTGCATAATAACTTTTCACCAAAATAGATTTAAAAATAATAGACATGGCCTTGTATTTATAACCTTAAGAATTAAATCTCACCCAATATGAGTTTAAACATGGAATGGGTCCACACTAACCCTAGGTGAGTTAAAACTAACTCTAGTTGAGTTAATAGTTTTCAAGTAATTATGATTTGTAATTACTACACATGGTTTTGAAATTAGATATTTTAGGATATTTTCAAAGAGCTTGACAAATCATAAAGGCAATGATGAAAGGCTTTGATATTTTGATTTTTGGAATTACCATTTTTAGATATTCATTAATTTCAAATGGATAATTCAACTAGGCATTTAATCTAGTTTAATTTTTTAATTGATTCTAATTAGCCTTTTAACTCTTTCAAGATTTGATATTTGTTCAAATGCCCCACTTAATAGGTCCATAGGCCAAATTGATAATTATGATGCCGCAAGGTGATTAGGGATAAATTAATGAGAGGTTATTGTTGCATATAGGTTAGTATCCCAAATAGGGATGCCTCAACATGATTCTAAGCTTTGATGAATGATTCACAAACAAACTTGGGATGTTTAGGTATCCCTAATATTAATTTGAAATGGTTGGTAGGAATCAATTTGATGTCTAGTCAGAAGCTAGTTATGGCTGATTTTAGGTGTCCACAGTAATATAAATGAAAAAATCATAAGGTGTACCTAGTCTTATTATTACTCTTAGTTTACATTCTATAGTGCTTATTACCTCTTCTTTTGATTCTTTCAAGAAATATATAAATAGTACTATAGCATTGCACCCCTAAACTACTCTATAAACTCTTGCAGGTCATATTGCTACTACTTCCCAAATTTTGATAAGAACTACTAGGGTTAACAAAGTCCATTTAAAGAAAACTCTAGTAGTTCCCATTTTTGGTCATGGTGCATAACCATTTGTACAATATACCTAGTTAGGTTTGCTTATGCCATAGTCTATTATAACCTAGCCAAATACCATTGTAACATATATAAAATATGATAAAAGGACAACCTACATTATGTACCCCATTCCCCAAAATGACAATTTAGATTGGAAAAATATTATTTTCCCATATTTACCAAAGTCACTCCTACTAAGTGCTTTAATGGTCTCTTAAGAGGATATTTTTTTAAGGGGAATTATCCAAGCTACTTATGTAACTAATACAAGGAAACTTATAATTCCACAATGGGAAAAATACTTAAGTGCCTAGGCTACCCAAAGGCCAAATTAGGTAATTTCTAAACTTCCCATAATTAGCTTTATTTTTGACAAATATATAGGGACCATTTAGAGAGTGAAGAAGAGAAAGATACAAGATGAATCTGGTCAAGGCCTAATCCTTGAAGAGAGATAAGATGTATTTTCCTTGTCTAAAAGGAAGAATCAAATAATGGGGAATCCCCATACAATGAATATTTTGCAGACTATATAATAACACACAAAGGCCTTAATAGAGCTCTATAGAGGCACTGATCAGTCAGGCAGGAGATGTAACAAGAGTTAAATCAAGTGCTAAAATAATAATATATTATGTATATTCCCATATAGATAGAGGATGATGTGTAAAAAGTAGCCCTTAGCCTATATAATATTCTTGACACTATTAGTATAATAAAGACATGCATGTCTCCCCATTGGGCTAAGACTGTCAAATTGTTTAATTATCTAAAAGAAGAAGAAAACAAATTGTAATTTCTCATAAATTGCATTAAAAATAAGGACTTTGCCCATTTATAACTAATGACTCCTCTTGAGGTAACTAATTCCCTCAATTTGATAGTTATTAAAACACAAGAAGCTCGTCAATGGGTAGCTAGTGTGCAAGCCTTAATTTCAAAGTTAGCAGAACACAAGAAATAAGATATACAAACTCTTAAAGAGTAAATGTTGTCTCAAAAAGGGACACTTTAGGGAATTTGACTGACACGGCCAATTTTGATAAGTTACTTTAGACTACTGCTGTAAATTTTAGATAAAGTCTTCAAGGATGCACTAGGTAGGAGACTGAACATGAGATTGTTTTTGATAGGAAGAAGGTGACATAGGTTCAAATAATTAAATTTGAGTTCATAACTTCAAATTAACATCTTGGGTGCCTACTTTAATTAAATAAAATATATCAATGCAAATTAAACTAATAAATCTTAATCTAAACTATCTCAACTTAAGATAAAGATACAAACAAAAGAAACATGAACTTATAACTTAGTTGCAAAAAACTACTTCCATTATGATTTGAATTAGATTAGATCTCTTTGAATTATGGTTTCTCTCTCTTCTAATGTAAGATAAAATGGGCAACATTTTTATGTAAAAATGCTCTTTGATGTCTTTGAGTCACTTTTGATTTGCTTGTGATTTTTATATCACTTTATTAGCATAAGTCAAGATGATGAAAGTGATGGTTGTCATGCTTATTTATATATTTTTAGAGTAAATATACAATGGCGTAAGATTATTTGAATATTTCAAATAATCCAAATAATCTACACTATCTAATGAGTCCTCATCTATAAAGATGATGACCATTTCAAATGGTTGAGAGAAACATGGATATGATTAACTAAGTCACCAAGAATGGGTCAAAATATTTGAAAAATCAAGGGATGACTCAAAAGAAGCTAAGGAAGTTATGAAATTGATTGGGGTGAGTCAAAATGTGAGGGAGATAAAGGTGGAAAATATTAGGCAAGGTGTAAATTCCAAATTTAATAATAAAATTTGGACTAAAAGTGTGCAAAATTGATTAAATTTGATTTATTCAATTATTTAAATAAGGAGTGAAATGTCATGAATTATAATTTGAATGTTAGAAATAATAATTGATAGGTTTTAGGTGTATTTCAATACTAAATGTAATTTAGGTGTCTACACTACTCATCAAAGTCTCCAGGGTTCACATTCCACCCCTTTTCAACTTAGATATAATCAAAGCTCAGTATGATTGAGACTATACATGTTATTTGGACTTGAAGGTGAAGAAACAAGTTACAATAGGAAATTCTAGTTCAGCTTTGCCTACTAATTCAACTCCATCAACCACTTCAAGTGTTTTTCCCTCAGCCATGGAAGCTCTAACACCAAGTAAATATTAGTAGCCTAAGATAATATTATATGCATTTTTTACATGAGATTTAACATATGTAAACTGAATATTTATTATATTCATATTTTATTCATGATGCATGTAAGAATTAACTATGTAATCATATAACATGCACACATTTAATTATTTTATAGTATGCATCTTGTTTTAGAAATATAATTTTGGCCATCTAGAATTGTACATGCAGAGTCTACATTGAGTTAGACATATTATTCTGATTATTCACATGTAATCCCCATTTTGGATGAATTTGAAGGATGAGGCAATTCATTCCACAAATCTATATATACTTTTAATTCTCCCATTTAAAAGGGAGATAAAATTTTTATCAATACAAGAAGAAATATTTAGAATTTCATGCAACTATGTTAATGAGTTTCTTCTCCAAACATGTGTAATTTATTGTGATTGATTTCTTATTATTGATTCATTATTTCAAGGTTTAAAATGATACTTAGAATTATTTATTGTTATTATTGATATATGCTAATGTAAGATGTGTAAAATCTATTTGAAAATTGGTTAAAAAATTATAAGTAATAAGGTTGATCATTTCATATCTTTAAGTGTGTATAAGTGTCATTCTTGATATAGCTTTCTAAAGTGAGCAATATTTTCTTTAGATATATCTTTGATCTAAGTCATAATACTCTATTATAAGGGCATGCAATATCTATTATAAATAGGACCAACCTTTGGCTGAGATCATGGAGTTTACTCTATCCTTTTCCTTAAGATTTCCTCACTATGTTTGCATTCATGTAAGTAATAACTACTAGCTACAAACATTAGTTTCAAAGACACTTTTCCATGAAAAGACCAACCTGAAATTAATCCCTTTCTTGACCACATAAATTTATTTTCTAATCTACCTTCCTTTTTTTAAATTTATTTTAAAATCTACCCAACTTAGATTAAACTACCTCCCATCAAATTCCAATAGGGTTTTGGTTTATTTTAGGTTTCACTTACCCATAATCACTTGCTTAGCAACCTATATGCTCATTCAACTATACCACCACCTGGTTGTTTTAACACATACCATAAATTCATGCTCTAGAATGGAGTTTACCTCCATAGAGATCCCAAAATGTTAAAGGATATGTTGTTTATGAGATTGGTGTGCATAAAAATTGCATCAAAAATTTATATAAAGTCATAATAATGGTGTTGTAGATTTCAAGAATAGATCCTTGAAGTAAATGGCCAACTATATGTTACACTTCAAGTCTCTTACACCTCAATATTAGGCTAAGGCCATCAACTATGCTTATTATATCCAAAACTAAGTTCCTCACAACACATTGAAGGTAGTCACTCATTTTGATTCTTGAAATGGTTGAAAACACACATTAATCATTTCTAAGTATTTATATCTCTTATTATGGCCCACATTACTAATAATATATACAAGGTAATGAAACCTCAGATTTAGCCTTGCATTTTTATGGGATATCGTCAGGGTGTTTGTCACTTCTACCTCTTCCTTAGATTCACTAAGATATGATGACAATTATGTTTATTTAGATCCAATTGAGCAACTTACTATTGATATAGATTCTTCTTCTAATTGTAATTATGAGATTAGTTATGGTGACTCACCTCCTCCTCCTCCTAAAATATCTTTAAAGGATGATGAATCTCCTCTTGACTCTCTTAGAATTGGTCCTCTCTGAAATAAAAAGACACTATAAAGTGTTGGCCATTATTTTAGATATCCATCATTTACTAAACAAACATGCTAAAAATTTTAGTATGCCCCACATGCATTCATTGTATATGCTTCTGATTGATAGTCTTTTTGTGAAGCACTAGTCACTCTTGAGTGGGATAATACTATGTAAGAGTATGGTTACTTGATGAGGAACAACACTTAAGATTTAGTCCCTCTTCATAAGGGAAGAAAACTTGTTTGATGTAGGTGGATCTATCAAATAAAATGTATAGTAGATGAGTTCATAGATAAGTACTTGGAATTGACTATACTGAGATGTTTTCTCCATTTTTCAAAATGAAATCAATCGGACTCACTCTTTCCATTACCATGATACACCATTAGAATGCTCATTAGATGGATGTGAAGAGTGTTTTTATTCATAGTGAAATCAAAGAGGAAATAAACCTGGAAAAACCAAAATAATTTGTGGAAGATTATTCCTTAGTTATAAAACTTTGAAAATCTATCTATGGCCTCAAATAAGATCCTCAAGCTTGGTATGCCAAGATGGAATCCTTTATTCTTTTAGTTGGGTTCACTAGATGCTATTTTGATCCAAATGTTTAAATTTTATAGTAGGATGATTCAATGTTGATTTTGGATCACTATGTGGATGATGTTTTCCATCCACCATTGTAGTAGTGAAAACTAATTTGTCTAACAAGGTCTTAGTGACTAACTTGGGCTTGTTGCATTACTTCCTTAGGATTGAAATTTCTCAATTTGACTTTTGAGATCACTATTACACAATCCAACTATGCTTTTGATTTATTTTCATGATTTAATAGGGTTGAATATAAGTCAAATCCAAATCTATTTCTATCTAGTGTGAAGCTTAAGGATTATTATCCATCTCCTTTGGTTGATGTTACTTTTTATCAACAACTTATTGACAATCTCATCTATCTTATGCACACTATACATGATATTTCATATGTAGTGAGAATAGTCTCTAGATTTATGAAAGAACCACATGAGTTACACTAGAAAGAAACTAAGAAAATTATCCATTAAATTAAGGGTACTCATAGTTTTAGGATTCACTATGGAGTAAATATTTACATTGACCTAATTAATTATATAGATTTAGATTGGGCTAGTGATATTTAGAATCATAAGTCTAATTTAGGATATAGTAAATATCTCTTCTACATTATTTATTTTTATATATTATAAATATTTTAGCTTCATATCTACTCAAACCTCAATCCTTAATTATGTCCTAATATGATAGTTCAAAACTTAGGATAACTAATTTTATGATGGTGACAAAGATACCAAATATCTTAGAATTCATTTATTGAGTCACATATTCTACTCATAACTTCATGTTGTGGTTTAATGGCAGCCTTAATTTTTTTTATAAGTGTTTAAAATGTTATTAGAGGAAATAAATGATTTAAATCCTTAGTGGATTTCAAAAGCATACGTGGTATTATCCTTAATTGGAATGTATATTCCAATAGATCTACATCCTCTAGAAATACCCATGGAGTTTATGATAGACTTGGAATGATCCTAAACTAGAATTTATATTAAATTTAATTTGTATCCTCAAGAAAGACCATAGAGTTCATAGTGGCTAAAATATCCAATGGAGATTATATGAGTTTGTGAGGGTGATAAGTGTCATGGTCATATCCTATTCAAAAAAATGTTATAGGTCAAAGGTGGGGGTAAAAAATTAAGTGTAGATGGGTGACCATTCACTAAGTGGAATTAAAAATGTCCACACATCCATGAAGTACATGGAGGCCATAATAAATAAAATAGATGTGTGACCATTCAATAATTGGATTTAAAAAATACACGTCTGTAGAGTGAATATAGTTCATGGAAAAAACATCAAGTCCATTACACAAAGGTAGTGGAATCATGACATGTGTCATAATGTCTCTAATTCATAATGATAACTATTTATAAAGGTTTTAGTTCATTGTACAAGTGACACACATAATTTTAAATGATCATATATTTCATAATAAAATGCCAAATTAGGTGTTATTAATCCTAGTGGAAAGATATCAATGATAGTTTTAAATTAGTGGTAGGCATGGGGTAGGAAACCAAATTTTTAGTGTGGTAACTATCTCCAATATTGATGGTTATGAGAAGTTTAATATCCAAGGGATAATATTTGAAAAGGTAATCCCATATAATGAACTGGGGGTTCTTGGTCAACAAATAAAATATTAATAATGGGGAGAGAGAATGAATAAAGGGAATAAATGTAGATCTAGAATCCTTCAAGTCTCAGATGAAACATTATGATCTCAATCCATGATTATGATTATGAATGAATATAATTTTGACTTAAATATAAATAAATGAAGTGTTTGTCCCTATATTTTTATTGTATCCTTAAGATATTGAGAGATAGATAAATATCACTAGGGAGTGAAGTAACCATTAATTCACACCCTAATTATCATCTGCACCAATTGGTATCAGGGTAATGTTTTTTCCTTGTTGGGTTATGTAAGTAAAAAGTCTATTTGAGTCATTATAAAGTTTCATTAGAGACTTTCATTTGGATGAAGATGAAATACACATTTAATTACATTAGAAGAGGAGTAATACCAAGGGCACGTAGAGTTTGAGACTTAGAATAGATGATGATATGATTCCAAGTAAGATTGGATGCAATGAAGACAACATAAAGGAGAGGAAATTATGTTGAATATGTGAGTGATGATGAAGAAGTAGAAGCTTAAGATATTATAGTAGAAGTGATGATGGATGAATTTGAGAGCATATTTCTCAAAATTGTTGAAAATATTTGTAGTAATCTAAAGCTATATATCCCTTTCCATAGTGGAAGCTTAAGACCTAAGAATCTTATAGATTGGATTACATATCTAGAGATATACTTTGATTATGAGTTAATTTTTGAACCCAAGAAGGTAAATTTTACTTGAATTTTTTCAGGGTTATGCATATTTATGGTGGGATCATTTTGAAAATGAAGATACAAAGGAAAAGGCAAAGATAAAATCAAATCTTAGGATATGATGGTGATAATGTTGTTGGACGATTTTTTAAATTTAGATTATGAGATGAGTTTGTTTAAGAGGTTTCAAAACCTAAGACAAAAATTAGATGAGAATTAAACAGTATACTAAGGAGTTTTAGAGACTCATGAAATATGGAAGATGATCAAGGGAAGGTGTTAAGATATGTGAATGGCCTGCATGTTTTCATTCAATATGAAATCAAAATAAAATTGAAAATGGTAGAGGAAGCATATAAATGTGCATTCAAGGTGGAGTAAAAGTTATTTATAAGAAAACAAATAAACTCTATAGGTAGAGGGAGGTTATAAAAAGTAAGAGGAAAAATAAATTGTGGAAGAGGAAAACATAATTATGAAGGAGAAGCAAGCACATATCAAAATTAGAATCAAAATACAAGAGGAATAGGATACTCTTATAGAGGGATAGGGTCCTTCAGAAGAGGAATAGGTTTAAGTTTCATGTGTAGGTGCTTTGAGTGAAATGAGTATTCTATATGTAAATATTTTGAGTATCTAGAAGTATTTCAGAATAAGAACAAGAGGGCTGAAGTGACAAACCATATTTACCATATAAATGAATAGAGTGTTGGGTCTGCAACACATAAAATATCTAGGATAAGGAGAGACTCTTATGATGAAAATAATGATGCCAAAACCATCCAAGGAGATAAATGAATTGGTGAAAAAAAGAGAGTATAGTATAGACTATTTTCAAAGTGGGAGCCAAGTGTTGAAAAATAGTTATTGATAGTGGTAGCATGGATAATTTATCTCTAAATAAATGGTGTAAAATCTTGGGCTAAAAAAAATAGTGTATCCAACACCATAAAAGGTTTTATGATTGCTTAAGGGTCATCAAGTATTAGTAAATGAATAGTGTATGGTGAGTTTTAAAAATAGTTCATACAAGGATGATGTTTTATGTGATATTATACCTATGGATGTTTGTAATGTATTATTATAAAGGATATGGGAGTTTCATAGAATAACCATGCATGATGGTATAGTGAACATCTACACTATTGTGAAGGATGGAAAGAGGTTCACATTGATCCCATTGAAAGATATAAGAGAAGAGATGGACAACAGTCCTAAGGTAATGCATATTTATAGTTAAGTGTTTTTGAAGGTGGAAAAGATGGAAGAGACATACTTATATATAATTTAAATCCTATACAAGTTGTGATAGCCACTAAGGTTAGTGATATTCCTATTAAAATTTATAATTTATTTTGAAAATATGTTGATGTTTTTTCAAATATTTTTTTGGATGGACTGTCACCCTATGAGGAACATTAGTCATCATATGGATCTAGTGTTGGGAGAAAGTTTTTCAAATAAGGCAACCTATATATTAAATCCAATAGAGAATGAAGAGATTTTAGACACCTAATATTGGCCACGAATGGCTTCATACTAAACTTTAGACTGATTTCTACAACCATTGTAAATTAAGCCTAGAAATCATTAAATGTCTCAAATTTGGCATCATAAACATACAATTTGGCCTATAAACCTATTAAATGGGGTAAATGAACACATATAATTAATTAAAATCTTGAAAAATAATATGACTAAAAATAATTAATTAACATGAAAAACCTAATCAAATGCTTAATTTAATTATCCATGAGAAATTAAATGAATTATCAAGAGAATTAAAAAATCAAGAATATCCTAGGAATTCGTAATTACCTTTTGTGAGTTTTTAAATATCCTAAAATAACTCACCCATGCCTATTTATTGTTAATCACGAGGTTTTGACATCTTTTAACTCTACTGGGGTTAATTAACTCACTAAGGTTAGGTTTGAACTCATTACAAGATTTAACTACACTCTAACTCACCTTGAATTGGGGTTAGTTTCTAAACCTATAAATACAAGCATTTGCCTCTTCATTTGGAGAAATTGGGACATAGTAATGCTATAATGATGGATTTGGTTCATGAAGCAAAGATATAATGTTATAATGCCAAAATCATAAGCCTAGCCATCAATCCATCAAGCCACATCAAGTAAGCATGATCCAGACAATGGTACCAAGGAGAGAAGGAGATAGCCAATCTCCATTGCCACAAAATTATTGAGTACAAGATGAGCAAACCAAAATAACACATCATTTAGAGAATTCAAGGAAGTTAAGAAAAATTTGTAAGTTTATTTGCCTTTTAGTTGATCTTTATCATTTGTTGTTTATTCATTAAGCTCCCCCTATGATCTAGGCATGGAGGTGTTAAGCTTGTTAGTGTGTTTATTTAATTATTTTTAAATGAAACTAACACTTGATCTAACCTCCCCTCCATTATCAAAATCCTAGCATCATTGAGATAAATGTGCAAGGGAGTCACTTGAAAAGGGTTTGATTTGGGATAGTTTGATCCCATGTGCAATCCTAACCATATTAGCACCCAATAATGGTGAATATGGGATAATTTATATATATTTAAGAGTGATAAATAAGATAATAATTAAGTACATGTTTCCATTTCCAATAATGGATGACTTGATTGACTATTTGAGTGGAGCCAAGAACTTCACCAAGATCTATTTGAAAAGAGGATATCACCAAAGTTGGATAAGTGAATGTGATGAGTGGAATAACACCTTTAACATAAATTATGGATTGTATAAGTGGATTGTTATGCTATTTTATTTATTAAATGCACCAAGAAAATTCATGAGACTAATGATAAAGTATGAGTCCATTTATGGGTAAGTTTGTGATTGCTTATTTGGATGATATTTTGATTTTAAGACATTATAAAGAGGATCATTTGAAGCATTTGAGGTTGGTTTTAGACAAGTTGACAAATAAATTCTATGAAAAACTTAGTACATTGGATAGGATAAATTTAGAATTAAATTTACTCAAAACTAAATTTTTAATATTTACGTTTATTTTTTGATTTTATCCTTTTGGTTACAACTCAGACTTGTAAACGCTAGTTATTAGATGCTTAATTTTTCATTTAATTCCATATTAACATTGAGTCAAATTAATTCTAAAATTCATCCTCATGCTTAAAATTAATTTTCCAATGAATAATTTTAGTTCTAGACCAAATAAATTCTAGATTAGATTAAATGATAACTAGATGAATCAAACATCAGATTAGAATGAAAAACATTAGATGAAATAATCACCAAATTTTAATAAATGCCAAATTAAATGAGCTATAAATTCTACTTGAGTGCCAAATTCCATGAGTGTCAAGTATAATGAACACCAAGTTAAATATGTATTAAATTTAATAAGTGTTAAATGCCACCAAGTTCTAAAAGCAATGAGTGATAAATACAAACAAACACTAGATTAAACAAGTTCTAGACCACACAATCATTAGATGTAATAAATACCAAATGGTACTAACTGGAATTGATTTTATTATCATCACATTCATGATCATCTAATTATGATTGCATCAATTTATTCTTCAATGATTTTTTTTCATGTTTGAATTTTTCCTTGCCATGGACTTGAATAAAAATCAATGGTTTAATATCACAAAATAGTTTAAACTTGGTTCTAAATTCACAAACACCAATCCTTCAATTTTCACCGTGCATAATTTCCCCTATAGATTTGTCTAGTACACCAATTTGAATCGGTTTATCAATCCTTTTCTATTGGGATATAGAGTAAACATCCTCATTAAATAATTTTTTAATTATCCTTATTCTTGATTTACATCAAATTACCTATTACAAGTGAAATTGAGGGTGTTATCTCAAACTACATTAATTCATGATTATTATTTTTATATCAATATTAGTTTGAAAAAATGTTGTGTACTATATTACATGTTATCTATATACATTGAATATGTATTGTAATGTCATGGATTAGTTGTGTTAGAAGATCATCTAAGTTGATTCATGACCATCATGTCTATGTCAAGTCAAATATGTGTCATGTTTTGTGTGTTCTTTGATCATGATATTATGTGCATATGCATGTCTATGGTTACATATATGAATTTTGTTGAGTTTGGTTCCATGATTTATATCAAATGTAATTATATTGTATGAAATTACATGATTTATATTATGCATATATTATGATGCTTATTATTATATTCCTAATTTCTATATCTACTCGACATGACACTTGTATGTTCATTACCTTAGACTACATGTTTCATATGTGATTGAATGATCAAATATTTCTATGGTGAAATATACTATCATGTTTATATACATATTTTACATGATTATATTTTTATATATAACATGTGAATCACATAATTTTTTTTTAAGAAGAATGGTATGTAACCTTCATCCATCATATAAGCAATGTGACATATAATGGGCTTGTATTAGAGATCTAGGCCATGACAGATAAATAGTTCATACTTTGGGTCATATTATGTGATTTATATGGGACATATTAGATAATTTTAGGCATATGTGACACATGTGTGGGATATATTACATAATTATGATGAACAATTGGGATATTCTGTGAAATTCTAATATAAATTATATGGGTAAGAGTAAGCATATTTATTAGATAAAGCATATTAAGGGACATTTTATGAAAAATAGATGATGGAATTATATATCACTTTTAGGTATAGATGAATTATATTTGGGGTATGAATGTTATTCATGAAAGTAATTTCATACTTTATATATTATGGATTGATGGGGAATGATGGTACTCTATAATCACTTTGGATATATAACATATATATAATAGTTGATCTAATGTTTTATTTTACATACAAAACTATTTTGACATTCCATTTTAACATAAAAAAATATTTTAGGGTTCCACCTTTACATATGTGTAGACGCTCCTTTTTATTCACATTCATGTCTAAGCAAATTGTTAGTTTGATTTCTACCAAACTATGTAAATTAAGCCTAAAAATCACTGAACATCCCAAATTTGTCTACACATTGGAATTAAGAGCCTAGAATTTCATAAAAACATACCTATTTTGGGTATTAACAAGTACATAATGATAACATCTCAAAGATTCATCCCCAATCATGTTGTGACCTAAAAATCTAAAATTTTAGAATAATTAAGTAGGGCACTTAATCCAATTCTTGAAATGACCAAAATCCAAAACAAAATTACTTAGCCAAGTAAATAAAATTAAATACTTAATCCATGTTGAATTAGTGAATTTATAATTTCATAAAATAAAAATTCAAAAAACATTAAAATGAAATGAGGTCATGATGACATCATCATCCTCAACGTCAAGAATTATAATATATCAACATAAATGCTTTGAAAATTAGAAATGTTGAGCCATGCCTCCATAAATGCATAATTAAGGACATTATTTATTAAAATTAGACTCTCAAGTCTAACCCAAGGTTAGATTAAACCTAATCACACTCAGGTTATGGTTAGTTTTAAACCTATAAATGCAAGGTCTCACACTCACTTCCAACGTGCTTTTGCATCTAAAGTTATTATGTAAAATTTATAAGAGGAGTTTCATAGATGAACACATGCTAAGACCAAAACCATAGTGAAAAAGGGGAGGTGCTACCTACAAGGTAATAGAATCAATGAAGACTCCATTTGGACACAAGCTGAGTAATCCAACTACCATTTCAAAAAGTGATTCAGAGTTACAAGGAAGGTGAAATGGATTTGTCTCTTATTATTATAGGTGTGTTGTGTTTTGTCTTATTATATCTAGCTCCCTCAAGTGTCTAAGATTTGGTATGCTTTATCTTAAGCTTGTTTTTGACATTTCAATTTTACTAACAAGTGAATAATGCATCTTTTCCAATTCATTCTTATTGCATACATAATATCACACCCAGTGGGATACCATACCCCACACTCATCATAGGATATTTTTTAGACCTCTTAGGAGCCAAGAAAAACTCATTAATGACCTTTATCTTACCTTTTTTGCCTAAATTTGTTGTATTTTATCTTGACCTACAAAACTATGAATTTTTCTACTACAAAAATATGGATTCATTGCCAAAAACAACAAAAAATTCAAGAAACTGTGAAATCATCCTAAAAAAACATGAAATTGCCTCTATTTTAGACTAGACCTATAGAGCTATAAATTCAAATCACTGTTTTGTGAATTAATGAGGGTTAGCTATAAAATCATCTTAAAATTTTAATTTTTTTCTAACTTGTCTACCTATTTATAAATGTGGAACAATTAATTATGAAATTGTAGTCAAAATTGCAAAATCATTTTCATTAACTATGAAATTGTATTCAAAATTATGAAATCATTTTCTATTGTGTTTCTATTTTATTTTTTAGGTTTCTATAAATTTATGAATTTGGAGAATTTAATTGTGAATTCATGACATAAAGTAGTGAAATAATTACAAATTCACAATTGTGAAATTCTCAAGAAACTATGAAGTTGCCAAAGGGAACTATGAAATCACTAAAGGAAAAACTGTGGAATCGGTAAGGTTAGTTGTGAAATCATCTAGGTAACTATGAAATCATCCCTATAAGTTTTATCTATTTTCTAATTTTATATATATTTTATTTACCTAAATAATTTCATAGTTTACACTGACTATGTAACTATGAAATAATTCTAGAGAGCATATTTTCATGGATTTTTGAGTTAATTTTCTAATTTGTAGGCTATTTTACACAAATCAATCATCTAATTTTTTTTAGGGAATTAAGAGAAAGAAAAGAATTTTTAGCATTATCAAGGATATTTCATATTTATTTTAGTGCTTTAAAAAATTATAAACAACTTTCAAAGTTTTAACGAAGGCCAAAGTTCAATCATATTTCAATAGGTGCTTAAAAAAGAACAATCACATTAGATTTAGATCTCCTAAGAGAACTTTGCTTGTTTGTTCTTATTTTGTAAACCACTTAGTTTTATTTATTAAATTAATTTCATTTTAGTAAATCCTTGCATGTATGTTATCCCCTTATCCCATTTAGGCAACTTGGGTGACCAAAAACTCATTATTTTACATGTTTTGTTGATTTAAACCTGAAGAAATATCATGTCTACTCTCCCCTTGTTCCTAGGGACTTAGGTGACTCATAAACAACCTAGTTCTTCATTTATTTTCTTTTTTTGATTGTGATTCAGAGTTCATCATCTCCTCATAGTTTTTTTAGGTGGACATTGAACTAAGGTTTCATCTCTCGAAATCATTCCAAACCCACTCTCTAGTGGGGGATATAAATTAGGTGTGGCATTGGATTGGATAATGGATAAAAAGTTAGCCTGACAAGTCTAATGGATCCCCAAGCGATGCAATGGTATAGACATAAAACTTAAATAAGTAGTACATGATTAAATTCATTATGAAAAGGATAATACTTTTGCGTAATAAGCTATATAAGTTAGATATAATTGATGTGAATTTTACTTGTAGGCCATCTACATAAGCCAAGTAAAAAATTTAGATTAATTGACCCCACTTGCCATATATTATCCTACCAAATGTTGAGTTACTTTAGCACTATAAGTTCCTTTCCATGTATCATTTCTTAAGAGATAGAGGGGGGCTTAAAAAACTCTACCTACCTATTTTCTTTAAAATTAGATTAACAATTAATTGCTTTCAAGACTGGTATATTATTGGAAACTTTGGTGGATACTATGCACACATCATGCCAGTTTTAGCATAAGATCATGCACTTAGGTGATACTTATTATTATTTTTATTATATTGTTTGAGTTAAAAGTCACTTTTCCAAATTAAATGAATCAAAATTTTAAACAAACACATGTTACACACACCACTTTACATAAAGAAGTGTTACACTATTGAAATTATTCTAAACTATTTGCCTTGTTCAAAATGAGACCCAAACCATTTGCGCCCTTTATTTATATGTAGCATTATTCCACTGGATATTTTCACCTAGACAAGTTTAACTTATTCTTAACTAAGTTTTAAGCACCTTAAAAGTGTGGATTCTATTTCAAATCTAACTTGGTTAGGTTTTTCACATAGACCTTTGACCCTTTTTCCAAGAGTTAAGTTGCCTTCTCAAACCAAGTCCAAAAGCCATTTAAAATTATATAACTAAGTGAAAATAATTTACATTTGAATCTTTCTTACCACTTAGGCTTGAATATTTTACTTAATTTGTGATACTTGAATTGGATTTCTAATTGGTTTGCCTATAACAACTTTAGACCTTCATTTTTTTGATTGTAAGTTTCTTTTAGACATAGTTCACTTTTGACCATGTTTCCAAGTTTACCTCGACCAAGTGAAATCTTTGTTTTAAACCAATTACCTTAGATTTAAGTTCATTCAAGTTTTATGCCTAGATTGAATTCATTTCCAAGACTAGATTTGTGACTTTTGCCAAGGACCTAACATAATTTCATTCTTAAACATAAACCAGGTTTGTTTTACCTTTAGATAGTTTAAGACCTTTGTAAAATACTAGTTTCATGTGTTCATTCAAATTTTTATACTTAGTGTAGAAATTTTCCAAGACTATGTTCATGTTTCAATTTTATGTTAGATACCCAACCAAAAGCTCTGATACCACTTTGTTGGGAAATAACGGAAGCACACAATTGATTACCAAGCAACTTACATGCGGAATTAAACTGGAATCACAAGTAACTAGAATTCAAAAATAACACAAAATATGAGAGACAATACACAAATTATATTAAAACTTTTCCAGAAGGAAATACAATAAAGAAGATTGCCACAGTTCTTCTTCCTTACACACCTCTAGGGCTCCCACACCTCTAGGGCATAAACATTAAATCTTCCCTCAAAGCTCTCTCTCTTATGGTCCCAACACACAACTCAAACATAGAGTTGGTGTTCACCTCCAACCAGTCAGTATCCACTACTGCCAGTACACCAATGCTCCATGCACTCCATAAGTGCTCCACACACTCCACAAGTACTCAATCATACTTCAAGTAGATCTCCCCTAAACTTGCAACAACTTGCAACTCAACAGACCTTACTTATGGAAGGAACTGCCTTGCCTTCCTCTTTGCTCTCTTTTTGAGTACACACTGTACTCCAAGTAGATCCTTCCTGATCCTACTCCCTATTGTGTTGATGTCCTCCCTGATCTTGCACACCTAAAAATCAATCTAGTTCTACACACCTGCAAACCTGGATCATGCACACACATACACCTGTAGATGAATGATATTACTTACCATGTAGATCTCCTAATGTGGCCATGCACACCTGTTGACCAAGATCCTACACCCTTTAAGAACCCTTTTGATTCTCCAAAACTAGCACCCACACTTGGTACTATTGTAGAACTAGGAGGAACACCCTTGCTCACCTCACACATAAAAGGAGCTAACTTTGCTCAACTCAAACTAGAACACTTTACAATACAACCTATGAGTCTCTTAAATAGATCTCATGCAAACAATAATTAGACACCTAATTACAATAATTAGATCCATAGCTTCTAGTCTAAAATTGGCTCTTGACATGCAAACACTTGGTTCATTAACTAACTGCCCATAAAACTTGTAGTTCTAAACTACACAGGTGACTGACATCGGTCCCTATCTACCTAGAGGTGATTGACACCAGTCAACTTCTGACTGACATCAGTTGCTATCCCTATCTAATCCTATCGATGTTGGTTGGCCTGACTGATGCCGGTGTCTATAACACTCAGCAACCTCTAGCAACCTCCTTCCTTATTTACATCAGTGAAGCTTTTAACTCCACAACCTAACAATCTCCCACTTGGAGATAAACAATCGCACTATACCTATACTTGTACCCCATCTAATCTGTTTCTTGGCTTGTATCCCTCTTCAAGATCAATCTTGAAGACCACCCACCACACAACCTATGGTGCACCTCCTGTCATTTGAGTAACCTACCACATCCGAACCTACAAACCCATGTAGTGAAGTCCTAACCCTGCATAACATGAATCCCTGCTATTGGTCCTTCTCAAATACCTAAGAACCCACTTCCCCAAATTGGCTCCTAACTCTCTGACAGGACCCACTGCTTGGGCAAACTCAGGTCTATACCAAACCTCATGTGATTTCAGACACTAAACTGTCTAGTCCTTGGTGTATCCAGTTTTGCATCCTGTGTATTGAACCTCACTAACACCTAATTCACATTAGCTCCCACTGGAGACAAAATCAACCTGTGATCTTCCATGTCTCTCATGCCAAAGAATTTTGTTGCTCCAAATTCCTCATGACATGCCACTGAACTAACCTTACCCTTAGCTCAGCAAAACCCTATATGTACAAACCTAATAGCTAGCATACCATCCACATATAGTAACATGAAAATGTTACAATCATCATACACTTGGTAAGACAAACACAATGGTAACACTGACATTGACTAAAGCCCTGATTTGTCATCCACCTGTCAAAACCTGTACCACTGTCCTGCAGCTTCCTCAAGACCATATGACCTGGCCTTCTATATCATGTGTCCATTCACTCTATTCTTCAACTAAGGTATCCATTCATCTCTTAGTGCTTTCTTTTGACTGGCAACGCTACCAAATCTCCCATTTGGTTCTGTATCGTATTCCTGCCATGCTCCCACTATTTCCTGGATCCTTCTTGCTCTGCAGTGAGCAATGAGTATAAAGAAGAGTAACAATAAATCTGAGGCTTACTTACCACTTTCAATCCTCCATATGGGCATTTGAGACTCTTTGATAGCTTTCTATCTGCCCAAAATCTGTTACAGTGATTGACCTCAGTCACTACATAGTCTGCATCTGATCGACGTCAGTTTCCATGCACCTAACCTGACTACCAACTCTGCCAATGTCAGTGTCCCTATTTCCAATGTCGGTCCTCTTGACTGACATCAGTCTTACCTATTGCCAATGTCAGTCCTCCTGACTGACGTCAGTCTTACCCTGCCTACCATCACTGGCTTCGATCTGCACATGATTGATTCCAGCACCTGTCTATTCGATGTCAGTTCCTCTTGATCGATGTCGGTACCTGTGTTTGCCTATGAGTGATGACTTTTTACCCATGAGCTCCTTTGAATCAAGACCCATGTCTAAACTACCTTGCTTAGAAGTATCCAACCCCATCCACTGGTCTCTATTCATCATCTCCTCCAAGAACACCAAGGCTTTCCGGTTCTTAAGCCTGTCAAACACATCTGACTTCCTCTTAAGAACATACATCTCCTTCTTGCTCATGTGACCAAGCCTACAAAGCCACGTCTCTACAACAGAAGAAGAATCAGTAATATAAGCAAGTAGATAATGAGTACCTGCTTTCTTACCACCAGCTAATTCAAGTGTATCCACTGTGAGAGTTCTTGTGCATCTCTCATCACCCAATTTTTTTGAATAAATTAGCCATATATTCAACAATGGGACCTGCATGACCTCCTTCAACACCCATGTGTTGGCCACCTATAATTTCAGCTTCACTTCCCCTTTGCCAATTCTTTGGCAAGGCACACCAGCCCCTAAATAAATCTTTCCAAAGTCTCCAAAGACCTTACCATGGAAAAATACTCTATTTCAGACTGCATGGAAAGAGGCAACAGAATCTATAAAACAAGATTCTACTTTATCCAAGAAACATACCAGAGCATCCTGTGCCACATCACCTGCAACATCTGCTTCTTCAGTTCCTTCATGCTGATCTTCCACAAACCAACAATTTTTCTTTACCTACTCTTTCTTTCCATAACACCATAAGTGATCATCTATGCTTTTCAATTCCTCCATTCTTAGCTTACTTTCTTCTACCATTGCTCTACTCCCACTCAATTAGAAACCCCTAAGAGTGACCTATAACCAAACACAAAACCTGCTCCCTGCAACCTTAGCTCTGATACCACTTGTTAGATACCCAACCAAAAGCTCTGATACCACTTTGTTGGGAAATAATGGAAGCACACAATTGATTACCAAGCAACTTACATGCAGAATTAAACCAGAATCACAAGTAACTAGAATTCAAAAATAACACAGAATATGAGAGACAATACACAACTTGTATTAAAACTCTTCCAGAAGGAAATACAACAAAGAAGATTGCCACAGTTCTTCTTCCTTACACACCTCTAGGGCTCCCACACCTCTAGGGCATAAATAGTAAATCTTCCCTCAAAGCTCTCTCTCTTATGGTCCCAACACACAACTCAAACACAGAGTTGGTGTTCACCTCTAACCAGTCAGTATCCACTACTGCCAGTACACCAGTGCTCCACGCACTCCACAAGTGCTCCACACACTCCACAAGTACTCAATCTTACTTCAAGTAGATCTCCCCTAAACTTGCAAAAACCTACAACTCAATAGACCTTACTTATGGAAGGAACTACCTTGCCTTCCTCTTTGCTCTCTTTCTGAGTACACACTAAACTCTAAGTAGATCCTGCCTGATCCTGCTCCCTGTTGTGTTGCTGTCCTCCCTGATCTTGCACACCTACAAATCAATCTAGTTTTACACACCTATAAACCTGGATCATGCACACACATACACCTGTAGATCAATGATCTTACTTACCATGTAGATCTCCTAATGTGGCCATGCACACCTACTGACCAAGATCCTACACCCCTGAAGAACCCTTCTAATTCTCCAAAACCAGCACCCACACTTGGTACTGCTGTGGAACTAAGAGGAACACCCTTGCTCACCTCACACATAGGAGCTAACTTTGCTCAACTTAAACTAGAACACTTTACAATACAACCTATGAGTCTCTTAAATAGATCTCATGCAAACAATAATTCGACACCTAATTACAATAATTAGATCTGCACTTCTAGTCTAAAATTGGCTCTTGACATGCAAACACTTGGTTCGTTAACTAACTACCCATAAAACTTGCAGTTTTAAACTGCATAGGGACCAACATTGGTCCCTATCTACCTGGAGGTGACCGACACCGACTGACTTTTGACTGACATTGATTGTTATCCCTATCTAATCCTACCGATGTCGGTTGGCCTGATTGACGCCAATGTTTGTAACACTCAGCAACCTCTAGCAACCTCCTTCCCTGTTTGCATCAGTGAAGCTTTTAGCTCCACAACCTAACAAATTAGACCTCTTTCCAAGAGCTAAGTGTGTTTTTCATGATATTTTAAAACCAAGACCAAGTTTGTTTCAAGTTTCCCTTTTCATCCCAAGTTTCAACCATTTGAAATCATAGAAAAGTATTTTCATGGGACTCTTACCATTGCTTCAACCATGCTTTGCTATACACATAGCAGAACCATGCATAATCTAGAGAATGAAAAGATTATCACAAGTGACCCTTTTGATCAAGATCCTTATGGAGATGTCATAGTATAGGAAATAGATACATATCCCACATATGATACCCACTATATAAGTAGGGAAAAACCAATTATATTTAGAACACACATTCTTAACTAGGGAAAGACTAAGACCAAACTATGTAATACCTACTAGCATACCACCCAACATGGAATATGTCCAACAAAAACAACCTTACTATGTGACTTCTCCAACTTAGACCACTTACAATCCTTACTTATTTGATCACCACCTATTGGAAAATAGAGACAAAATCCCTATTATAGTAGTAGAGGTAGGTGCTAAATTCTTGACCAAATTTCCAAATAAAAGTTTACCTAGTTTTATTAGAGTTCCTAATAATGACCCTATCATTAGACCATTCAAACATGCATCATATAGTCATAACCAGGCCCTCATACTATATAATAAGTAAGAGCTTTCTATGCTTGAAAAATTAAAGGGTTAAATTACTGACCTAATGGCTCAAAAATGCAACAAGCATAGCAAACATATGTTAACTTATCCAAGAATATAAATGCCATGACCATTACCAATACACTTCTCATAGAGTTAAATCCATCAATTGAGATAAAAATTAACTTATCAAGATATACAAATATGAATACATACCCATTCACATAAATTACACAAGTTTTGGACATGTTTAATACCATAGTTATTGGGGAAGAAACATTTGTGGATCCTACATAAAACCCTTTACAAAATGTGGTGGATAACATGCAAGTGTACACTAATTCACACCAAGTTGGGTCACATGTACAATAAAGAACCTCATAATAGGTTTCCACCACAAACACCTTAAGTTATTCACAATAGCTAGGGTAGGAACATTTCATTCCCAAATATGACAAATTTTTTCTCCTCTACTGATCACTTCCTCAAATACACAACAAATAGCAAATAACCAAACATAGACTAACATTCCAACCTAGTAAAAGGTGACCAATCCTCCACCTCAATTAGTGGTGAACCTTATCCCACCCAAATATGTGGTAACTAACAGTCCATGATAGTAGATATAGACTAACATTCCACCACAATAAATTGTAAATCCATTGCAAACATTATCTAATCAATAATGTATCTTTGTCAGTCAAATGCTAGTGGCTAATTAAGAACAAATTCTAAATGTTTAACAATTAATAAACAATAAAAAAGTGTTCCCAACAATAGGGTCTTAACCTTTATAGGAAATAATTACCTCTTTACCAATAAATTATTCACATTTAACAAGGTCTTAATACATAATACCTTTAATAACATACATCTAACCAACAAAGAATGACTTTTATACAATAGGGTTTGACTAGTCAACAGCATGTTCCTATTTAAACCTAGTACATATTATATTCCACAAAGACGAATACCTCCATCTTAGCTGCAATTCCCTCCCAACCAGAGTCATATTACCAATTCTAGCTAAAACATTTACCAACAATGCATACCATATCAATAATATAATCCTAACCAAAGGATATGTATTCTGGGTCAGTCTATCAACCAAGTGAATATTAAATAATACCATATTCTTCCATTTTACCTCAATAAAATTAATCCAACTTTGATCACCTAACATAACTAATAAAAAATATACCATCTAGCTTTCTATCCCAAGAATTGTAACAAATGAAGGATGTAATTATAATTATTCAGACTGAGAAGTAGATAATTTTTTTAAAAATGGATGAGGTTTTTTCATATACATTCAACATAGAGTGCCTTCAAATACCATTTCAAAAAATTCATGATCCACCAAAGTTTTATAAATACAAAGGGAAAGGTGAAACTAGAGAAATTTTGAAGGATTTCTTTGTTGCTTTCCAGCTAGTGGCCTATAATGATATCTACTTGCTTCTCTTTTTCCCCAAAAGTTTAGCTAGATAAGCCTTGGAGTGGATTTTCAAAATGCCAAATAATTTTATATCTAAATTTGATAACCTTTTAGATAAATTTACAAAATGTTTATCCTATAATATCAAATATGAGGTTACTATGGTTGATTTAGGTTAGGCCAGACAAAGGATTGGTGAGAGATTTACAAGCTAATTGCTATAGTGGAGAGTGCTTGATAGCTATTTTATGCATTATTAACCTAATAAATAGTTCAAAATTATATTTAACAAGAACTTTCATAGTGAGATATTTTATCACCTTGAGCTATATTGTGCACACACATTTGAGGAGATCATTGAAAAGGTTATATAAATTGAGAAAGCCCTTATTAGTAATGGGATAATCAAATTGCCTTCTCCTAATAAGAATCTAAATCAAAACTAGAGCCAAAATTATAATAAAGGCTAAACCTAAACCCAATGTCTAATTTATATGAAGGATTTATGCCACTTTAGGCCAATACTTTTGAAAAACCTAAGGTTTATAACTATAATAATAATGTTTTTGATAATGGAGTAATTGAATCATGCCACATCTAAATAGTGTAAACACCATATGCTCAACTATATCTACAAACATAACTAAATCCACAAATGCATCATATTCCATGTATGTAAGCACTCTCACCTCATACTTTACAAACACCTCCTCCAAGGAGAATACCTAAGGATATGGTCTTTAGTGATCTTGGAGAATCAATTGAGTTGGTATTCTAAAAATTAACCACTATTAATATGATTACTTGGCCCATGTCAAAGACATTCCTTGAAGGTGTTCCTTTCTGTTATTAGTAAAAAGAGCATGAATTATGTGACTATCACTAAGTTAAAGGCCATTCTATATTATGATGTGTGAAATTAAGGTATCTCATTCAAAACATGTTGGAAAATGGATAGATTGAATTGGAGAATAAAGCTTCTACTTCCAATTAGAATCTAGGTATTTACTAGGATATTTTTCCACAATATAATATTAATAATTATAATTAACAAATGTGAAGGTCACCTCAATAAGAGTAACAACAACAACATCAAAAACAACAACAACCATAATAACACAATGGTTAAACTAGGGTTGAAATTACCCATCTAACTGAGAGGCCTATCACACTATCACATTTGCATACAATAAAATTGTAGGTTGTATTGAATGTGATCATATAAATACCATTATGATCAACCCAAAACCAACTATCAATTGACTATGACCATTACCTAATAATGCTTATTAGCCTCCCTATGCCAATAATCCTCCTTTGACCTATGAATTTAGTTAAGTGCAATAGAAATCAAGGATTACCATCCTAGTCCCTTCTCCTTATTCTAGATATAATAGTAATTTACCAAAAATAGGTTGTGTAATCATAACTTGATGAACTAAAGTCACCATTTTAGGCTTACAACCACCTTTTACCAATAAGCCCATTAAATCCATAATAGCAACTATGAGTAAGCCAATTACTAATGTTAAGGATAACATGTATGATATTATGGATCAAATACAAAATATTCCCACACAAATATATATTTTATATTTGTTGTGTACATCTACCATCCAAAAAAAATATCCTTACAAAACTTGTGAGCAATCCCAAGTACCAAATGACATTACACTAGATAAATTCCAATCTTTGGCTAGACACCTAGCTATAGGCTAGTCATTAACCTTTAACCAAAGTGATATGTCATCCATATGCCCTCTCCATAATAACCCATTATATATGAAAGTTATCATAGCACAAGAAAAATTTAAACATGTCCTCATGGACAATGGATCAAGCCTTAATATTGTGTTTCTATAATTGGTCAAACATCTAAGATATACGATAGCTAATATTCAACTAGAGAATCATGAAGAATGAATAATGAGAATCATATGGAATAATCTATTTTCAAATTATCATTGGGCCCTTGACCCATGACACACTTCACCATGTGCTAGATCTAGACTTATCATGGAACTTGATTCTATCCAACCATGGATATATGAAATCTAGGTAATATCTTCCACATTACACCAATGTATAATGGAGGTAACTATTCTTGTAGACCTACATCCATACCATTTTTGCAAACATCTAGAGGCCAACTATGAAATCTATAATTATCATTTTGGCCTAGACCCTAAGCCTAAGAAAAATAAAGACCTACTTGTTAAATTTCTAGATTCTAATTATATAGACCCTAATAACTTTACATCTACTTCCTCTGTGCCCTCTCCTAAAACATCAAATCATTTTACCATCTTTAACAAAGGCCCAAGAGAATACATCATGTAAAGTCCATTCCATGTAACTAACCTTCCATAGACTCTTAAATCTTATGGAAGACCCAAATCCAAATCTAGTCACATGGAATGATAATAAAAAGGCAAGTTTAATTCCTTATAGCCTATTATTTTCACACCATTCACTAACCAAGAACAAGACTCACTTGCTAAACATGATTCCTAGATTATAATGATGACTTGGTTGAATGCTACCAAAGTAAAAGGTATCCCATACCTAAATGGATCATGGATAATCAAGATTATGAAGACAAAGGCATGGGGGAATCTCAAAAAGGCAATATTAAGCTAATTTCCATAAAAAAATTATAATATAACTCATGATAGCTGATTTAAACCACCTGGGGGTGACCTTGCATATTGTATCCATGTTTGTACACCAACAACTAGAGATGACAATGCCAATAATAATGCATATTATGATTACAATATATAAAAGGACCTAGTCAATACCAACCTATTTAATCCTCATTCCATATATACCATTACACATGTTATTCCTCCTTACCCACTTTTCCTTCATCATCTACAACTCATTAACTAGGACCAACAAGAATCCATAGTGTCACTTGATAAGTTCATGAATAATGAGGCTATTGTAAATTTTCTAGGCCTAAGAGACCATATTCTACTTGGAGATTATAAATAGGATTTCTCTATCATGTTGGATCCTAATTACTATTTTAGAGATTGTGTGAGCTTCCTTTACCAAAAATAAAAATGAAATCAAACATTAAGGACCAAAATTGAAAACCTTTTTGAGGGACTTTTGGGCTAGGGTAAAAGTAAAGAAAAAGGTAAGTCTCTTGGGGTATGGATAAATTGATTATAATTTTAAGAAAATTTAAGATTGAATATGCTAATGAAAATTCCATCAAGGCATATATAATTACAAACTAACTCATTTAATCTTCTCTTCTTGACACTCAACCACTTATATTTGGGTTTATGGATGAGTCTATCATGACTGTAGTAGAAACACTTCTTGAAGAGTATCAATGAAGCTTTATTTTGATAGTTCCTTCATGTATCATGATTTGGGATTAGTACTATTATTCATAACACCATAGGAAATATCATTCCCAAGACCTTATATATCAACTTTCCTTATACAAATAACATGTTTGAATATGAAGCACTCATTGCAGGACTTAATTTAGTGGTATAATGGAACATTCAATATCTAGTAGTCTATAAATATTCATATCTTATCATTAATCAAGTAAAAAAATAATTCTAAACCAAGGATGAGAAGCTAATACATTATAAATCCATGGTGGACACTCTCAAGCAATAAATTACCCACCTTTAGTTTGAATAAATACCTTGGGCCAATAATAGAACAAAAAATTCCATGGCTATAATTAGTTTTATGATCTACATCATATATAATGCAAGAGATTATCAGTTTCTCATTGAACATATTATAGTTCCTACTCATAAATCCTCTACCATTGAGATGATCTATGATATTATTGGATCCAGTTCGACCTAGTATTTTGAACTATATAATTACCTTCATAACCAAGTCCTTCCACTAGACCTTTCCCATAAAAAATAAAAAATCCTTCACCCATCAAGCCTCTCATTATACCTTACTTGGACCTACACTCTATTGTATAAGCTTTGATGGAACTCTACTTCACTATTTAACCTTGACAAAATTTGGACTAGCATTGAGGGAAGTTCATGAAGTGGTTTATTGGGCCCACACCAATGGGCTTGTCCTTGCCAAAAAGTTATTGTATACTAGAAATTATGGGCCAACCATGGAAGTATATGCAACTAATTATGTTAAAAGGTGTAAAAAATGTTAGAAGCATGCCAATTTGATACATGCTTTAGCTCAAACACTCAAGCCAATGACTACACCATGGCCATTTTTGATGTGGGGACTTGACCTTGTATGAAAAATTAATCTACTTCCTTAGATGGACATAAACATATCCTTACCACCACTTAGTACTTCACTAAGTGGGTAGAATACATTCCCCTCACTTACATGATAGGCAAGCAAATATCAAAAGTCATTTTCAATCACCTCATCTACCACTGTAGTATCCCCTCTAAAATTATATCTACTAATGGTGGTTCATTAAAAAACAAGGATGCCAAATCCCTTTTTTCCAAATATAACAATACCTAACATTTTTAAATTGCATATTACTTATAAGGTAATGGCCAAGAAGATACATTTAATAAAACTAGTTTCAAGATTCTTAAGAATATCATCAATGATGCTATCCATGATTGGCACTTGTAAATCTTCTACACCCTCTGGGATTATCGAACAAATTTTTACACTCCAACAATAGCCACACCATATTCCCTAGTTTATGGCACTAAGGCCATTCTTCCTTTTAAGTTTGAGTTGCCTTATCTATAAATTTTATTGAAACGTATCGTTGATGATGAGGATTATAGATTATCTTGTCTATAAGAGATGGAAATACTAGATGAAAAATGTATGGAAGGTGTGAATAGCCTTCAAGCATACCAAAATTAGTTGTATGGTTATTATAAAAGGGATGTGAGACATAAATAATTTGATCTTGGTGATTTTATCCTCAAATAAAATATGAAAATGAATGCCAAACACAAGAAAAAGGGAAATTTTAAGCCTAATTAGTTGGGACCCTATGTGATTTTCATTAACTATGGTTATGGAGCATACATCTTGGCTACACAATAAGGAGATGAACTTGATGAACCAATAAACATAATATATCTTAAGTGTATCTTAGGAGTTTTAAGAGCACATAAATGATGATTAGTTCTTTGTTAGTCTAAATGATACAAAATCAAGAATGATAATACACTAAAATGAAACACTCTTACCTAAGAACTAAGGGAACATAAAATAGTAAACAAGATCATAAAATAGATATAAAAATAACACAAGTAATTTACTTCCTTTATCAAATTTGATGCCTACTTGTTGGCATAAGATGTTTGTGCTAGGTTTATGATAATTAGAGTCTTCTAACAATGATTCTCCATGGTGGTATCACTTCTCCAAGGGTCACTTGTGGCTTGGTATGAAGCTTAGCATAAAATGGGCATTATAACATTAATCTCAATGGTTTCTTAAAGTTACTCCAGTAGAATAACATTACATACAAAAAAATTTTGGCATATGGTGTGGGCACCTATATTTATATCTCTATGAAATAACTCTAACCCTAGGGAGGTTAGCTTAAATTCCAGCTTTGGTTGAGTCTAAAATAACCTAAGTTAAGTCAGGTTAACCCTAGGTTGGGTCAAAACACTCATGAAATCTTAACACCCTAGTTTCAGATATTTATGAGGCATGATAACTCACTTTAGATATTTATGTGGTTATGACTCATAATTTTGAAATATTTAAGAAATAATAAATCACTTAATTAGCTCCTTTAACCTTTAACTTCATATTTGGCTAACAATTCCTTTTTTGATAAATGAAATTCACTAATTTGATTTAGAATTTTTATTTAAGTTAATTAAGAATTATAATGTAATTAATATTGATTAGTTATTTTTGGATTTTGGTAATTGTTTTAAATGTTTTGAGTTAATAGTTTGATAGGACAAAAGTGTCAAATTACTAGGTCATAATTTGACTAGTGTTGAAACTAAACTACGTTATTGGTGCATATAGGGTAATACACCAAATGAACTACAATCATCATAATTTTGAGAAATTAAATCCCTTACATGTATGAATTTGGGTAATTCAGGTTATTTCTAGGCTTAAATCATGTCATTTTCTAGAAATTAAATTGAATCTTAGTTTAGGCACAAAAGTGGCTAAAACTAAGTGTCTACAATTTGCCCCTTTTTGAGAAGGTATTGCAAAAAAGAGGCATAGTAACATATTTTAAAAGAATGAAAAAGTCATTAAACCAAATGATTCATGACCCAGAGGGTGGTTGATAAGCCCTTGATGCCCCTTGAGGGAGTGGATGGAAAAATAGAATCATCAAATGTTCCCTTATAATGAAGAAAATGACATGATCTAGTGGTACTAGTTTATCCAAAGGCGGTTATAAGTAGTGGAAATAATGTTGGCCCTAGTAGGGTAGTGTGATAAATATTGGTTTTCCCAAAGTTGGTTATAATCATAAGCATGGGATGTAAAAATAATGATTTTCCCATAGGTAATTATAATAATTAAATTGGTCAAAAAAGAATGATTTTATCAAAGGCAATTATAATCATTCACACCATTAAAATCACATGATTTAAAATGAGTTTACCCCAAAAAGGTAGAATACATCATTGATCAATTATAAAATAATTTATTGCAATGGGGAAAATTGGCAAGGGTAGCTTATATAAAAATATATAAAATAGATTTATGATGAGTTATAAAAGGATAACAACACATTTCTAGCTTAAATGTGAGTTTAAAGATGCATGTTCAAACAAACATGGTTTATAGGTAGAAAATACCATTATTAAACTAGTCTCAGGATAGGCCAAAAAATATGATATGGTTACAATATAGCCATGAAATAAGGTATGTAAAAGAAAATGATGTGCAAAATAGATCATAGATGTGAAAAATACACTTCCTATAGTGCACAAAATGAACTATAGGCACTGAGTACTAAAAATTTAAATTTTTGAGCTCTATTTTCATGTGAATTGAGTTAAGAAAAATATCCCATAGAGGAGCTCGAAGTCATGTTTCAAAGTGGATGAGGGAGCACATGTAACCACCACATGATAGGATAATAGTAAGTAACATCTACTTGGTAAGTAATACACATTTTTGTACATTTAATTCTAGTTTTAAGTTAGAAAATAGTGAAGTTACCATTTTTATTTTATGGAAAATGGTGGCTTCACCAAGGAAAATGGTAACTTCATATGAAGTCACTATTCCTAGAAATTACGATAACACCAGAATAGGGTGAAAATCATTGAAATAGTGATTTCACCCATTTTTAGGCAAAGCCACCATTTTTGTAAAAATTAAAAGGTGATAATTCCTAATAATGTGAAATATCATCTCAATGATGACTTTTCCCTTAATAAAATGATGGATTCACCTTGGAAGCAAAAAATAGCTAGTTTGGGGGCCTGACATGGGTCTAACCTCTTAAAGAGGGTTAATTAAGATTATTAGGATAGGTTTAGGCTAGGTATCTATGTATAGTTAGGTTGATGCTAATGTTTTTGAGTTTACAATAGTAATTGGTTGTCCTTATATGTCAAGAGTGATGGTCGCACTATCTATAGACCCTTAAGATCTAAACAAAGGACATGGCTAGTTTCTTACAGGGGATAGAACTTCAAGACATGATATGAATGCCATTCATATAAGATGATTGGGCATATTTGAGTGCACTATCTAAGTGCTAGCATAACAAGATGTCTACCTTCCACCTACCTACTAGAAAGGCTATTAGGATACTTGAGGATACCTAGCGTATCCTCAAGTTACCTATGCACAGATGAAGATTATTTTAGACATCACTATAATAGTAGTAAGTAGTTCTTGTTGATTTATGTAATTATTAGGGTATCCCCATATTTTAGGGGAAGGTTGATATAAAACACATAGAGACATTTATAAACATTTGATCAGATGATTTACCTTCTAGGGATCCATCACCACTAGCTCTTGTTGAAAGGGAGTTAGTGCTTATGACCATTATTAGTGGCATATTATTACCTAACAAGAGTGGATGGAATTTTCATATGGGCCTTGGACATGTAATGTAGAGTATGATTGATGAATTTACACACTTTACTTAGGGTCTAGAGATCTTGGCACAACTCTATAAATACTTGCATATGATAACATATTGTGGTGGATGAAGCATCAGGGCTTGCACTTTTTTGATTGTCCAGGCTAATAATACATCTATATTGAATGAATAGTAGGTATGCATAGAATATGGATCCATAGGAGCCTTTGGCATATGGTTGGGCTCAAAAATGAGTAGGTGGGTGTGGTCATAGGAGGGATATCCCATTTTATTACAAATGTTCGATGATTTGACACCATAGTTTTTAATTTGGAGGTCTTACCTTGTGTATCAGCTATAATGGTTTGAAGATGGATGGCATATGGACTTCATGACTACTAGATGATTTTTGAATGGGAGAAAATTCCACACTATTAAGGAGTATCACCTTGATTAGGTGCTCAAGAAATTTAGATTTACATAGGATGTAATTGAGGGGCTGATATGATTTTCTCATGTGACATAGGAGATCAGTCAGTGTACTCCTATTATCCCAAGGATCAATGCTAAAATGAGCTATATCAATGTTACTCGAGTTGCATATGCCTATGTATTAGGAGCTAAAAATATAGGGGTTACTTTGGCCTATATACATTGGTGGGTACATCTATTCCCTATGAGGATGATCATTCTAATTTTGGTAGGGGGACAAGTGCCCATGAATATTGAGGAGATGAAGTCTAATATATCAAGTGGTAATGGAAGCACCTAGAAAGATAACAATGATGACGATGATGGATTTGATGATGGGGGGATGGGGATGGAAATGTATATGGAGATGATGACCCATATTTGATGGTTATTGATCCTCATTTAGTAGTGGTTATAATGGCTTAGGTTGATCCAAGCCATGTATAACCTCTTAGCATAACTACAATAAGTAGGGATGCAGGTTTGATAGATTAGGAGATCATCACCTAAGTAGGCAAGATAATAGGTTTACAATATTAGGTAGTTGATTTGTAGATCACCATAGATATGAGGGATGATGATATGACTTAACTATAGATAGAGATCACTTGACTGAAGGCTATGATAAATAGGATGGTATAGGTTTAGGGCCAAATTACTATAAAGAGAGGTAAGGCCATTAATAAGAGAAATCAGGCATTAACTACCATTGATAGCTCTAACAAGAGCAAGATGTGGCTTGAAGAGATATATCACATGTTGGGCTCTCACAAATGGTTGGGGAGTGACTTAGAGTCAAGTACGAGGCTTCTTATTACCATGGAGCCTATGAGATGACCATGTCTAGGGATCAATAGGTTGTTACATTTGAGATCTAAGATGCATAGAGAATAGTTAGTAGATTTGATTAGTCTCAAACCAAGACTCATGTTATTGGTGCCTCAATTCAATACATTCATTAGAAATGACCACCACCATTAGGACATTTAGGGCTATCAGGGCCACCTCTAGCCATAATTCCCATGGACACAGAGCTAGAGTTGATCATATGGACCTTGACATTTTAACATTAGCACAATTTTGGCATATGACATTGTGCTTATTATATTTACATATTGATATATTTTGAGACACCACTATGACAGATATATATATATATATATATATATTATGACATTTGAGATACATTAACATGTAGTTTTGGGTTTTTTAAGGCTGATGCACATGTATATGATATTACTATGATACATATATGATGCCATGTTATTATATTATTTATCTCATGTTTAACATTGATTAACATTATAGATGTTTTCACAATGGAGTTTCCAGGTCTCTGTAAAACCTGGGGTTAGTCTTTTGTTTTTCTAGTATGGTGGTTTAAGGTCCATGTAAAACCTATTTTTGATACTTCTATGAAGTAGGTTTTAGGTTTCACCTGTGGACGTAATTGTTATATCCTTCTCCCTATGTTTCAGGGTTTTGAGGTCCCTTAAAAACCTATTTTTACCTTAATCTAAAACATTATAGATGTTTAACATTTTTGATGTTTATGTTCATGTATGTTTATGTTCATTCATTGCTTATGACACGTTTATGAGATGTTCTATTGGTTGTTTCATTGATTATGTCATATGACTAATATGCATGATTATTTAGAGATGCACATCAATATAAACACATAATAAATCTTTGTTTATCTTATTTATTACTCATGTATTTAAGCATATGTGTGGGTATTTGGATAGTTTTGATATATCGAAGAAGTACTGCCATAACATTGATTTTATAATCTTTGTGTGCCTATGTTGATTAGGGTTTTAAGCACACCAATCTCATAATGAGGTATCCTATAACATTTTAGGATCTCTATAGAGGTGAACCCCCATTCTAGGGCATGAGTTGTAGGTATGTGGTCTTCAACAACCTATTGATATAATAGTTGGTAGGATATGCAGGTTGTTGACAAGATTTTTGAATGAAAGTGTTGTATCTTAAAAGGAAGTGTGAATATATATGATTTGGATGGATGGATGGTTATTAGTCTAAAGTGGGAAGGTCTTAAAAAAATTTAAAGGAGGGAAGGGTAAGGCCTAAAATAAATCTCTATGATTTTTAAGAATCACCTCCCTGGTTATTTCTTGAGTGGACAAACACTTTCAAAACTAATGTTTATTGTATGTATCTATTACACACATAGTCGTACATGGATAAGAAGTCTAAGGGGATGATGATATAGGAAAATCATAGGCCTTAGTGATAGGTTACTCCTTTTAGAGCACCATTTACACACTCTTAATTAGGAGATTATGGCTTGGGTTTAGTGATGTATTTAAGGCAACTATTACATAATCATAGAAAACTACATCAAAATAAATCACTCGTAAACACTCAATTTTTTTGAATCAAATCTAGATTAACTATCTTAACTAATGTAACTTACCAATCATTTAATAGTTATTGCACATCTAAGACTGATATATTAATCAAGAAAATCAAGAATCCACTCACATTTTTTACACACTAAGGATTATTGAATCAAATAACCAAAGAAATAACATCTACTTACAAAAATAATGGAAAGAAAATATGCAAACACATGAGTAGAAAATCAAAATTACTTTGCTCCTATATATTTCATAATTTTCTCACTCATCCAAACTGTGGATTACAATTTTTTAAATAGGCTTAGGGAAGGGGTCACCTCATCCTCCAAGTTCATGTAAAGTCATTTAAATTTGATAGTTAGAACATGAGTTCTACCTGTGGTAAAAAATGTATAATAATTTACTTACAATTATCAATAAGTCATAATTATACCTTTATAAAACCATGTAACATGTGCATGTGTACAAAAGACAAAGGCAACTTTAAAATTATGGATTGAATTATAATAAAAATCTGAATATATATAACATATAAATACCATTACAAAACTATCCATGCACAAAATCTTAGCCTTTTAAGGTTACACTGTCTTAATATCTACATGCACTTTGGTTAGTGTAGTGGTTAAGGTGATAAAAGTAGAAATTGTAGATGTTGATGTGGCACTAGAAGTAGTAGCTTGAGACTGCTTCTTCACTTCAATCTCTTGATAACACTTGTTTATGGTATTATTCTACTCTTATATCATGTCCAAATTTATCAAAGGTTGTCAGTAGATCCTATTGACTTAACTGAGGAGTTTTGGGCTTAGCCGTTTAAAATTTATTCTTGAAAATATCCACCTCAATGATCTTCTTCTTAGTAGCTCTCAATTTAGCCTCTATCTCTTCTAATTTTAGGTCATGTAGACTCTATTTGAAGTTATCCATCATATCCTCTATGATCTGATCAAAATTGATCTTGTTGATCAATTTACTTGTAGTGTCCTTAACCTTAGATAACTTTAAATCATTTAAAATTTGGATAATTTGGGACTCATGTGATTGATATTTGAGGAGTTGAACCCCAACTACCTATAACCATTATCAGGCTTCTTACATTCATATGCTAACCAAGTTAAGGGCATTAGATGCCTCAAGTGGTGTCACAAGGTCTAGATGGTTGTAGGCCTTATTGCCTATATATACTACTAGAATTTTCAATTTATTACCATCATTGCTCAAAGAATTAAATAACTCATTAGTTTTATTGATATTAGGGGACAATTCATCCCTCATGAAATCCAATGCTTTTAAGTAATTATAAAATCTAGAGGCTGCTTCCTAGACCTCTACCTCTGTGACCATTAGAATGTGCATGGTATTTGATTGTTCTCTTAATTGATCTACCTTAGTCTCCAAAACTTTCCTTACCATCTCTATTGCTTCATGAATGGCCTCTTTGTGTGCTTCAGCTAGGTTTGCAAAATTCTCAACATATGGGGACTATCCTACCTACCTATTTTGCCTTTTGGTGAGGGAGAATACCTCTTATCTCTCCTCAAAAATCAATTTTCTACCTTTGATATCCTCCAAATTCCTCTTATTCACCCTCTATATGATTCTAGATAGCTTATAAAATAGAGTGGATGTGGAAGGAAGCTCAGTAATATTAAATCTAGGTAATTGGGTGGCCTTGCTTCTCAAATACATATCCCAAAGAGGACTACCCAATTATGATGCATCTAAGGTTGTAACTATAACCTCTTCCTTAGCCTCCTTAATTATTGGTTGTTTATTCTATGCTTTAACATGAATTTTAGGTAGGGAGGTCTAAATGATCTTAGAGTAGTCTACTCCTCCAAATTGAGGGAGTGGATGGACTATGACCATTTGGGGTTTGACCCTCCTACCTCTGATAGAACTTACCATAATGGTTTTTTTTGTGGAGGTGATGGATGGAACAAGAAGAGTGATCCAAGTGGATTGAATGTAGAACTATGGGTTGGCCATGGTTCTCTACATATTTATATATGCTTTCTTCATGGCTCTAATGGTGGTAGTGCTAGAAGGGACAAAGGGGGTAACCATGGTGAATGGAATGGAAGTAGATAGTGGATCAATGATAGTGGTGGTAACATCCTTCTCAATATTTGGGGTGAGAAGGGGGAACTGAATGAATATGGTTGTAAAAATGGATCAATGGAGGTGTAAGTAGGCACATCCACATTTGGGGTCCTCAACATAGAATACATTGAAACACTACCAAATACAGGAACAATAGACAAAGGAGTGGTCATAAAATACTAGATACATGGGAAATATTACACAAATAGATATTTACCCTTGTCTAATTTAAGGGTTAAGGCCTTTAATATTTCTATCTTTGAGTCTTCATTAGATTCCTCTTCATCTCTAACATCTTTAATTCTAACAGCCTCTCCCTCTACCACTTTTGAGTGTTGAGGTGAAGTAGGTAAGCGTTGAGATAACTCAACTGTGGGACTACCTATCAGAGTCCTAGGATTCCTCGTATAAAAAAGAGGGGTATTTGGATATGTGGGGGAGCCTTGATAGATTGACACAATTTATTATTCTATTGCTAACCCTATAGATGTAGTAATCTAGGCCTGGGAATAACAGTATTTGTTGACACTTGGATTTTCACCCTTGAGAAAATGCTCAGCTCTCCTCATCCAAATGGAAAAATGGAATCATTTTTCTTACTATGGGTGAAAATTTTGTTGAGATGAATCTCTAGATTATGGGTTAGCTCCCCTTAATGCACCTTTAAATCTCTCTCTAATCTTATCAATTATTTATGAAAAGGGGTAATGAAAATGACTAAGAAAATAAATTGGTGATGCACCAATACATATTATCCTCCTATTTGATTGAAAATCCACTACTTAAAGTTAAACAAGGATGTTTAACACAAACTCACAACAAAAAGACATTTTTGCATCAGTGTTTCATAACACTTAAGAGGGTGATGAATGATTCCATGAAGAGAATAAACATATACCACTTCTAAGAATCTTATACACTTAGTAAATAATACTAATAGAGACCTAAAAAACATCCCTTTTGCACATTGGTAAGTGACCATAGATCGACATGATATAAAAGTAACTCTTTCACTAGTCATTATCAACAAGATTCAAATCTATACTTAATATTATAATATGTGAATGGAAAAATTATTTGTATATTTATTCAAGAGTTTTGCAAGTACAAATTTGTCTAGAATTTTTCCAATAACTAGTAGAGGTTGTCAAAATAAGCCCAAAGAATGTATATATATATATATATGTATGTATGTATGTATAGCCTTGAGAGGTAGAGCAATCAAAGGAAGTCCAAAGGTCACTTAGACATGTGTCATCTTGAAAGAATCAATTACATTTGCATGGGAGAGAAGTGGGTGAGTTATGTCATGTCACCGAATGGATCAGTTACAATAAGTTATAACTAAACCAAAAACATTGGTTACATTTGTTACAACTGAACCAAATCCTCTGTTATATTTTACCATTTGTTATCTCTTTTCCTCACCTTTAGGTTCCTGTTACTCCTTTCTTTTAAAATCCAACAACGAGTTTTCATAGTTTTAAATTGACATTATCAACCTTTTAGGTATTTCTTTTGAACAATTTGTCCATGACCATTTGCCTTTAGACTTTTCTATAAGGCAATTTCTTTTGGCCTTTTTTCCTAAAAGAATTCTTTTGGATTTTTTGCTAATTTCCCTCGATAAAAATGAAAGGTGCCCTTCGGCTTCTTGAAAATGTCCCTTTGGAAAGGTTTTAAGGTACCCTTTAGAAAGGAAAGTATCCTTCAAAAAAATTGCAAAGTATCTTTTGGAAAAAATGTAAGTGTCCTTTGAAAAAATTGCAGTTGTCTTTTAGACTTTTTGAGGAGTACCTTTTAAAAAAATGAAATGATCCTTTGAAAATGCAAGTGCCCCTTCAAAAAAAAATCAAGTGACCCTTTATAAAAATGAAAGTGACCATTTTAAATATTTTTAAGTGTCCACTTTCCAAAGAAAATACCCTTTGAAAAAGTTTCAAATGATCCTTTATAAAAACTAAAGTGGACCTTTTCCTAAAAGGAAAGTACACTTTAGAAAATTTGAAGTGCCCTTTCGAAGAATTTGCAAAGTACCTTTAAAAAAAGTGAAGTGAACCTTTTCCCAACCAAATATACCCTTCAAAAAAATGGAACATACCCTTCAAAAAAGTTGCCTCAAACAATTATTCTGAAAGACTTCCGCCAAATGAAAATTCTAAAAAATAACCCTTTGGGAAAATTAATTCAGACAAATTGTCCTAAAATAATTCTAACAATTAAAAAAAACTTGAAAACAAGACTTTCAAAAGAATTAACACTTCAAAAAATACCAAAACAAACCTTTCAAAAGAATTAGAATTATAAATTTGTTGTGGCTTGTATAGAACACTTCCTGCATACTAGACTTGGCCAAAAATATAAACTTAGATGATTTTTTCAAATAAGGGTGCCTAATTTGGGCCTAAAAGGATAAAATTTGGTCAACAAAATGGTGAATCATAGGGGTAGTATGCCTATTATACTAAACATATTAGTAGCCTTATCCAACTCAGGGCTAATGCAGTCAATGGATTCTTGAGGATGACTAACAAGGATTATGCCAAAATAAAACACAAGGAAACACACTACATAACAATAAAAATAACAAGCAAAGATAACACATAACAAGACAAGGACAAACTCACACATGTGCATAAGCACTTAGGGAACATAGGAAAAACAAGAAACTATGTATAAAGGAAAAATAGGACATCAATAACAATTCTTTAAATATATCCCATTGACTGGGATATGTAACTCCTCTCCATCCAAATTTGAGAGTTGGAAAGCATTACATTGTTTGCACTATGTGATAACATATGGGACACTCCATAGAGCATCAAACTTTATTTGACTTCCAAGTGTGGCCCTATCTTCATCCCATTTTAGGACGATGTCTCCTTTGAAAATCCTTGGCATGGACTTCTTATCAAATTACTTCTTTGTTTGACATTAGTGAGTAGTCATGGTGTGCATAGCTTGATCTCTTGTCTCCTTAAGATCCATTAACTCACATAATATAATTTCTATGATCTCATTATCCATTTATTATAGCTAATATGTGAGGTCTAAATCTGGTAACTCAAGTGAGATAGGAAGTCTAGTCTCCCTTCCATACACAAGTGTGTATGGTGAGTTCCCAATTACTCTCTTTGGGGTGATCTTATCAGCCCAAAGAGTTATTTTCAACTTGGTATACCAAGTCCTTTGATTCTTCTCCATTTTCCTCTTTATGATCATGATTAATTTCTTGTTTGTGGACTTAGCTAGTCCATTCCCTTGGGGATAGTAGTTGGAGGAGGTGCTAAGATAGTTGCCATGCTTCAAATCCCATTCACTTTTACTTATTCCTAAGAAGGCTAATGCATTATCTAAAACTATTGTTGAAGGATCTCTAAACCTAGTTACTATACCTTCATAGAAGTCTAGGATTGAGTTTTAATTTGTCTCCTTAAGAGCTACAACCTCCACCCACATTGTAAAGTAATCAGTGGCAATCAACACCCACTTATGGCCAACACTAGAAGGAGGATTGATCAGACCTATGAAATCCAAACCCAATTACATAAAGGGTTGTTCAACCTAGATTGGGTGAAGAGGTAAGGCATCTAGTTTTTATTTGCCATAAAAAAGATCACACTTTTGGAATTTCCTTACCCAAGTGTGAGTGTCCTTAAAAAATCTAGGCCAAAAATAACCAGCCCTCATAATCTTAATAGCTGTGGTTCTTGGAATAAAGTGGCCACCAACTGGCCCATCATAGAAATCATGCAACACTTTGTCAATCTGATCCAAATAAATATACCTCAAAATCACACTTGAAAATTCATTTTTAAATATAACTCCATCAACAAGTACATAAGGAATGGATATCAGCCTAAATTACCTTCTCTTAGCCTTGTCAAGACCTTGTGGACACTCACCAGTTGAAGAAAGCGAATCATGTCTTATATCCAAATCCTCATGGTTGAAGATATAGTTGTTATAGGGTCATCATGTAGTTCCAAAATGATCTCCCTTTGTTCTTTCAAATCTAAATCAAGATGCTCACATAGTCCTTTTCCCTTCACTAGCTTGGTTTTTTTGATCTCCACATCATACTCCATCACTTTGGTGATCCAACCTACTCTTTTCTCATTCAAATCTCTGATCAACAAAAAGTATTTCACACTAGGATGAGGAAAAAAAATTGAATATTGTTTTTAGATATTATATTCCTAAACTTCTTCAATCCTTATAACTAAAAGCACTTGTTTCTCAATATATGTGTATCTTACCTCATAGCCTTCTAAACCTTGACTAAAGAAGGTAATAGGTTGTTCAAAATTTTCATCATTAGCTTGAGTAAGCATGGTAGATATTACCTTTTATTTTTCAAAAGTATACAAATTGAAGTCTTTGGATAAGTTTGGACTTGTAAGATTAGGAGCTTGGGCAATGGCTTGCTTTATCTCCTAAAAAAATTCTTTCCTCCTTCTTGTCCAAGTGAATAACTCATCCTTGCTTAGCATGGAGGTCAAGGGATTAAAAAATTTAGAAAAATTATGAACAAACCTCCTAATGAAATTTATCTTACCAAATAATCTTTGTATACCATTATTATGTTTAGGTAAAGACAATTCCAAGATGGCACTTACCCTTTCTAAATCAATGGACAAACCTTTCTTGAAAACAATGTGGCCTAAGAGTTTACCTTCATGAATAAAAAATACACACTTATCTAGGTTTAGAGAGATCCCAAACTCTTTTCACCTCTAAAAAATCTATTTTAGGTGATTCAAATGATCTTTTGCTTCCTTGAAGAAAACTATCACATCATCAAGATATACCAATACAATGTCATTGATTAAGCCCTAAAAAGCCATATCCATTGCACATTGAAAAGTAGATCCAAAATTTGAAAATCCAAATGGAATATTCCTATAGGCATATGTGCCCCATTTTGTGGTGAAGGCTATCTTGTATTGGTCACTTTCTTTCACCAAAATTTGATTGTACCCAGAGTAACCATCTAGGAGAGAAAACCTCTCAATACCTGCCACCACTTGCAATATTTACCCCATATAAGGGAAAGGATAATGATATCTCAAAGACACTCTATTCAAGTCTCTAAATTCCACACATAACCTAATCTCTCCATTCTTCTTTCTAATAGGGACTAAGTTGGCCAGCCAAGAAGAATACTTGATGGTAAAGATGATTTTGGACTCAATCAGTTTGGTGAGTTATTTCCTCATGAGAGGCTCAATCTTGGGATTAATTGGCCTTTGTCTTTGCTTGATGGGTTTGGAATTTTCATATATCTATATGGTGTGTTGATCAAATCTTGGGTCAAAACCCTTCAAATCATTATACTCTCATGCAAGAATATCACTAAACTCCTTGCATAGTTCAATGAAATCATGCCTCTCTTGATTAGTGCATAACTTCCCAAGTGCAAGTATCTTATCTTTAAATATTTCTACCATTTCATAGTTCTCTTTCTTAGTGGACATACCTATTGTCTCCAAATTTGGTACCCTAAAAGAGAGTGTTCAAGTCTCATTAAAATTTGGGCAACGTTGGAACATTTATAGGCATGTGGGTATGCTTATAGAGGAAATGAACCTCTAGATTTAAAGGGATAGCTCCTTGAAAGTATCTTTGAAAAACAAACCCTATCTAAACTAGTTTGATTTAAAGGAAAAGAGTTAGAAATTGTACAGAAATAAACCTACTTTAAGATTGGCAATGCACTAAGATTATCTTCCACGTGAATATCATATTCTAATGCATAATACAACAAAACACATAGACCATTTTCAAGTTCTAAGGGGTTATAACACAAGTATTTTAGTATAAAGGTGATATGTATAAGATGACACAAGGTAAATAAACTAAAAGGCAAATTTCACATTCCAAGAATAGTTATACACTTACAACAATTTAACACACTTGAACACAGTCTATATGACCTATTAGACTAAGAACTTTTACTTAGGCATGAAGGATAAAGGATATAAGGATGGAAAATCATCACATACTATCACTCTACATCACTTACATGCTCAGATAATTATTTATAAATGGAAAGAAAAGACTTTTACTAATGCTTAAAGGCAAAATATAACATCAATCTAGCAAGGATTCATAATACACTATGTGGTTATTGTTACACTAGCCCAAGGGATGCATTTATAGTGGGAAGGAAGAGAGAGGAGGAGGCCTTTGGCACTAAAAAGAGGAAACAATCTATTATAAGTCTCCATCTTCAATTTCAACTATCTTTGCAAATGATGCTCATTTGGGCCATTTGATTGATCCATGTCACCTCAAGTGGTTACATAGTTAGCCTACTCTCTCAAAGATGCTTCCCCAATGGTTGTAATAACAAAAAATATTTTAAAATGGAATCAATGCAATTATGACAAATGAGTCTACTTATTATGGATTTATCTTGATACTAATATATTCTCACCAGCCAGCTAAGTTATCCAATGGTGTGGGGAAAAGTCCTTTTCATTTTATTGGCCTTAGAGAGGCATCACTTAGAGTCTACGTGCATGATTTCATGGCATTTTTTGAATGATGGCTCAATGTGTATGTCTACAAACATCCCTTAAAATCCTACCCTAGCTCAACCTTAGTCAAATATTCAAATCTTGCAAAGCCCCTTAGTTAATTATTCCTTTAATTAGCCATCAAAAAATAACTTAGATCTTGATTTGATTAATGGTGAGATGAAATCTCTGATCTTCTTTGATGGATGAATAATGTGAGCCCTTGGATCTTTGGGCATTTGAGTGAGGACCATTGACATACCTGGGACCCACTATTTAAACACCAATGGCTAACTCATCACCTTGAAGTTGACATCCATATAACCATCATTCTACTAGGATTATTCCTTCAGGGAATTTTCTTGGACAATTTTCCTACAAAACCTTTTATTTTTACCCTTTAGAAAGCCTAAACATTCCATTTGGTAATCTTGAAATGTCCCTTTGGAAATCTTGAATTGGACACTTTCTCAAGAAAAGACCCTTTAGACTTTTTGCAAGTTTCCCTTTAGGTATCTTAAACTAGACACTTTCCCAAGATAAGACCCTTCAAAAATATTGAAAATGTCCCTTCATAAGATAAAGAAGCATCCCTTTGCTTAAGAAATGATCCTTCAAACTTTTTGAAAGTATCCCTTTAGACTTTTTGAAAGTGTCCCTTTAGACTTTTTAAAAATGTCCCTTTATAAGAGAAAAGACCCTTTGGAAAGATTGTTTCGAACAAAATTTCTAAAATATTTCCTTCAAAAAAGTTAAAAGAGCCAATTCCTTCAAAAATGTTGAAAGAGCCAATTCCTTCAGAAAATTTGAGAGGACCAATTCTTTCAAAAAAGTTGAAAGAGCCAATTTCTGAGTAAAGACCCTTCAAAAATATTGAAAATATACCCTTAAGACTTTTTTAGTAAAGGACACTTCCATGAGAAAAAGACCCTTTAGATTTTTTATAAGTGATCCTTCAGAAATATTGAAATGGACCAATTCCTTCAGACTTTTTGTTTTGACCAAAAAGTCCAAAATAATTCTTTTGAGACTTGAACAAAAAACCTAAAGTAAAACTTACCAAAATAAATATCACTTGAGGAAAAAACCCAAAATAACACTTGAAAAAAGATCAAATAAAGGATTCTAAAGGAAATAACACTTGACACTTTGTTGTGGGGATAAACAAATTAAGAATGCTACACTTAGCCAAAATGAAAGATGGAAAACTTGGGTGTGAAAATTGGCTAACATTCTTGGTGATTCCTAGGGGTGGCATACCTACTATGCCTAAGACCAATTGCCTAAATCATTCCATTGGGAATGAATTCATGTATATAGGTACCTAAAAAATGACTTGAATAGACCCTTAGCTAAAAAAACACACAAGCTAGTTTATCACATGCATAAAGTCAAAGACACACCAAATAAAAGGAAGGAAACACACCTATGCTACAAAGCACTTAGGGAACACAATAACAAACCAAAGTAAAACTAGACCAAACACACACACCTAAGCTACTATTTACAAAACATGTCTTCTAAAGACTAATATTAGAACTTTAGATGTATCCCATTCATAGGGATAGGCAATTCTTCTCCATTCATCTTGGTCAGCTAAAAGGAGTTTCTTTGCTTGCACTTTCTAATGATGTAAGTGCCACTCCAAAAAGTCTCAAACTTTATATGTCTACCTAGTTTTTCTTTGTCCTCATCCAATTTTAGGACCAAGTCACCTTCCTTGAACACTCTTACATTACTCTTTTATAAAATGACTTCTTTAGGAGTACTTAGTGGTGCTCCATGGTCTTGTGTGCATTGTCTCTTGCTTCTTGCAGTTGCATTAGTTATATCAATATAATTTCCATTAGAGTATTTTCAAGTAGTTATAGCTACTGTATAAGTTCTAGAGTAAGGATTTATTTATATATGGACAACCTAGACTTTCTCCCATTAATAAGCATAAAGGGAGAATTACCAATTGATCTTTTAGGAGTAATCTTGTCAGCCCATAAGACTATCTTAAACTTGTTGTGCCATGCTCTTTGATTATTCTCCAATGTCCTCTTATTGATCTTGATGAGATTCTTGTTATTAGATTCAGCCAATCCATTACCTTGAGGGTAATAGTTGGATGAGGTACTCAATTAAACTCCATTCCTATTTTCCCAATCAAAAGTTTTAGCACTTATGAAAGCAAGTGCATTATCAAAAATGATAACATGGGAAACTCCAAAACTCATTATAATGCTCTTATAGAACTCCAAGATAGAATTTTCACTTGCCTCCTTCAATGCAACAACCTCTACCCACCTTGTGAAGTAGTTAGTAGCAGTCAATATCCATTTATGTCTATCACTTGATGGAGGGTTGATCACACCAATAAAATCATGGACCCATTACATGAAAGGATGGTCTACTTGGATAGGATTCAATGGAATGGCTGCAAGTTTTTATTTGCCTAGAAAAAAGGCACATTGAGGACACGTCTTATCCCAATGGTAATAGTCCTTAAAAATATGAGGCCAATAGTAACCAACCCTCATTATCTTTGTAGCTATCATCCTAAGAGAGAATGACCTCCATTTACACCATTGTGAAACTTTTCTAGTAGCATATGAAACTAATCACTATTAACACACCTCAATAACAAACCATTCACATCTTTCCTAAAGAGAACACCATCTACAAGATAGTAGGGAATGATTTTCAATCTAAAATATCTACTTTGATACTTGTTCAAGCCATTAGGACACCCACCATTTTGAAGAAAACTAATGATGTCTTGTGTCTAACTTTGAACTTGTATATGAGCAGTTGGTTGGGGATGAACTTGGTTGATCAAGACTTCCTCTTTTGTCTCTTGAATATCTAAAGTTAAATGATCACATAACCCTTTTCCTCTTACTAAGTTTTTCACCTTAATATCCACATCATACTCCATTACTTTAGTAATCCACCTAGCTCACTTTTCATTAAGGTCTTTGCTTAGGAAAAAACTCCTTGGTGCTAGGATGAGAAACCATGACATGTATCTTGTTTTTTGAAACCATGTGTCTAAATTCTTTCAATACTCTTATCACTATTAGAACTTGATTCTCAAAAAATATAGACTTGACCTCATAATATTCTAATCCTTGGTTGAATAATGCAATTGGTTGCTCTACCTCTCCATCATTCTTTTGCATAAACATAGCTGAGATTGTATCAAGGTTAGCAAAGGTATAGAGTATGAAATTTTTGGCAAATTCCAGATTCAAGAGAGTAGGAAATTTTACAATTGCTTGATTGATTTCCTCAAAACTACTCTTACCTTCCTTTGTCCAAGCAAAAGTTTGGTTCTTCTTAAGCATGGATATTATAGGCTTTACCATAGTTGCAAACCCTAAAATAAACCTTCTTACAAATTTTATTTTTCCTAAGAATCTTTGAAGTTATTTCTTGTGTTGAGGAAAAGACAAGCCTATAATAGCTTCAATCCTCTTGAGGCCAATAGACAAGCCTTATTTTGAAATAATATGACCCAATAAATTACCTTCATAGACAACAAAATGCACTTTTTTGGATTAATGGATATTCTATACTCCCTAAATATCTCAAACACCTACCTTAGATATTCCATATGATCCGTAGCAACCTTTGAAAAAATGGTTATATCATCAAGGTACACAAGTATAAACTTATTGATCAAACCTTTAAAAGCCATATCCATTGCCCTTTGAAATGTAGCTCCAACATTGGATAAATCAAAAGGCATCTTCCTATAGGTAAAGGTTACCCATTTTGTAGTGAAGGCTATCTTGAATTGATCTTCTTCATTCATTTGTATTTTATTGTAACCTAAATAACCATCAAGAAGTGAGAAGCATTAAAAACCTAAAACAACTTGAAAAATTTGTTCCATGGAAAGTAGTGGATAATGATCCTTGAGAGACACTCTATTAAGGTCTAAAAATTCCACACAAATTTTGATCTCTCCATTCTTGTTTTATAAAGGTACAAGATTAGCCACCCAAGTTGAGTGTTTGATAGGAAAGATAATCCTAAACTCAATCAACTTGGTCAACTCTTTCTTCATAAGTTCTTCTATCTTGGGATTTATAGGACTTTGTTTTTGCTTGAATAGTTTAGCTCTAGGTTATAACTCAATGGTGTGATGAGATAGACTTAGATCAAACCCTTTCAAATATTTATATTCCAAAGCAAAGACATCATGGAACTCTTTGCATAATTCAATAAAGGCCTACATTTTAGATAGAGAACATATCTTACCAAGTTTTAGAAGCTTGTCCTTGTAAATCATGACTCCCTCATAGTTTTATTATTTTTATCATCCTCATTGAAAACACTCTCCTAAGTATTCATACCATTAGGTATCTTATTTTTATTTAGATGAATAACTTGTTATTCATATTGATGATGTAGTTTCTTTTGGTTCCTCAAGGATAATATTGCCTCATTTTGTAAGAACTATGCAATGTGTTCATTTATTTCAAAAACCTACCATGACACTTAATTATCTAGAATATAAGGCCCCATAATAACCCTGATATAAGAATAATCTTTCTCCTTTCATACATCAACAACTATATCAAATTATGCTCCTATGGCAGCTAATCTATCAGTGTGTTTATTTGAATCCCTTGGTATGGGTTGTATGTTAAAGGCATCAAAGTCTTCAGGTAGGTCCCATAAATTATGATTGTAGGATTTAAGAAAGGGATTATTGGTTGTATCTTGATTTCTCACTTGGAAGATGACCAACTCACTATCCCCATAAACCTTCAAATTCTTGATCCCTCTCTTTTTGGCCCATTGGAGGCCTTGAACTAGGCCTTCATATTCTACCACATTGCAGGTGTAGCTAAAGTAGAATCTATATGAGGATTAGTATTTATTATTTTATGGAGAAATTAATATAATGATAAACCATATACATACTTTGATTCTTGAGCCATCAAAAAACATTTCCCAAATCCCTTCAATTTCATGATCTTCATTAATGAGTGAAGAGATTGAAACATCCTTTTCACATATATAATAAACTCCCAAATCAGTCTCTTCTATGAATGTATATGGATCAAATAAATGTATTTCAATGTTTCAATTATCAAGGAAAATATCATAAATACCTTCAAGGGGGGAGGATGCTTCACCATCCATGACAACTTCTTCTTTACTTATTAAAAAATTTAGATTTGAACTTGTCCCCATATATGGCTCAATGTGAAACCTTGCTAAGGGATATGTCATTACAGTAACCTTGGTTCCATATCTTGTTTTAAAAGTTAGAAAATACCAATCAATATAAAGGTACCCTCCTTTCTTAGCTATGGATTTTCTTGACAAGAAAATAGCAAACTGAGCTAGAAGATCTACCACCACAATGTCTTGTATAATGGGGAAACTTGGGTAATCATGTAGAAGGAATTTTATATCTCTAACCAATCCCATTGTCTTTGTTGGAGTCCCATTAAGATACAACACACATTTACTATGTAGTTTATACTTTAATCCCAATTTGTCAACCACCACCTTAGGCATCATAGTGGTACTAGCTCCACTATCTATAATACAATTGTGAACCAACTTGTCTCCCATAATGAGTGTGAGGTAGAAGGGTAGAGGATTTTCATATATGGTAGAGGGATATAAGACATGACTTGGAGTATTGGTAAGGGGTACACTATTATGTTTTGAAGTTTGGGGGGCTACATGAATGCTCATGAGTTATTCTTGTAAGAGCTCTTTTTGACCAAGTATATGCAAGACTTCCTAAGGAGATATGGTTGTCTTGGTATTATTTAAAGAATCAAAAATGTTTAGAGGGTAAGTATTCACATTTTATTTAATTCTTGAAGGTAGTGAGGGAGTCTAAACCTATTGCATTTTAGGCTTGATAACCCTACTTATATTATAATTTTATTGAGGAGCATGACTGGTAGTAGGTATTATACTAGGATTCACACTTTGTACTCTTGGAACATCTCCTAGAGCGCTCTTCTTAGAACATCTCCTAGAGAGGCATCACTTGGAGTCACATTTACTCTTGGAACATATCCTAGACTGCTCTTCTTGGATCTTGTGTTGGATTCAATTGATGTGATTTTATTCAACACATAATCATCCTTTGCTTGAAAGTTCATCATACCTACACTCTAGCTACTACATTCTCCATGAATATCCCTTTGCATGAGATTCACTTCTTTTGATGTCTCATAAGTAGTAGATTATTCTTGTTCCAACAAAGCTTGTCCATATTCTCCACCATCATGTATAAACTAACCTTTAGGCTATCCCCATTGGTCTAAAGGATCTTCCCTTTGGACCAAGTTAGCATGCACTAGAATAATAGCCTTCATGGAAGGAGTAGAATTAGTATTATATGCATTGGACTACCTATTGAAACCTTTTTGACCTTGCCCTCTTCCTTGGTATTTGTATTGGGGTAGAGCACTATAACCTTGTTAAAGATAATATTTAGGGTTAGGTGGAGCACTTGCTTGGAATTGAGCTTGCTTGAATTGAGTGTATAGTGACTAGATTTCCTTGTCTTTATCCATAGCATTATCCACCTTCTTGGGAAAGGTTATTATCTTGACATTGACATTAGGAACTTATGCTACACTTGGAGATTCAACCAAACTATGAGATGATAAAGGCATGGAAACTCTTAGAGGTAGATTTTTATCTTGTATCAAGCTATTCTTAACTTGAATAACTATCTCATATGTATCTAACAGAGTCGATCCTCCCATTGACTTAAAAATTACTACCACAAAAATACCGATATCCTTGAGATAAGTGGGAAACATAAAGCTAGGAGGATGTCTCATGATAGGCAACAACCTATGCCCTGTCCTTTGAAATATTTCATTAAAATCTCCCATAGATTCATTAGGACCTCTCTTTATCACATTCAATTGGTATATTGACAAAGTATGATAAATCTTATTCTCAAATATAGTTACCAATAATTCCCTAAAGCTATCCCAACTTATAATACAACCACCTTCCAAATTCCTATACCAGTCAAGTGCCTTACCTCTTAGAGACATGGTAAGCAATCTAATGGCTATGTTGGCTCAGGTGACATTATGAAAGTTACAAAAATTTAAAATGTCCATAATATGCTCATATGGGGTAATATAACCCTCTCCATTTAAATTGGGGATATTCTTGGTAGAATTTGGAGGAATAGGGTCATATGTAGGAAGGTTAATTGGATTTTGGGTGTTGAGGGCTGAGAAAGGTTACTACCTATCCATTTATCTTATTTCCTCTTGATCTCCTATCTCTTTAACTTATTATTCTTCTTCAAAATCTCCTTGTCTAGGATCTTTAAGAATTAATAATGGTTCAAGGTGTTGTTCTTCAAGAAGGGTTTCAACTAGAGGGGTTTCATAAAAAATCCTAGATGATCTAGTGAGGACCATGAAGTATAACATGGGAAACTTGATCTATAACTAGGGATTATCACCTTTTGGAGTTTTTAAATGATGGATTAAGAATATTTATACAACCTTAGGCTTGTCAAGACCAACATTCACCTTGACATGTAAATAATTAGGACCAACAGTCCCATCAGGCATCCCAAAATTATTGTCTCCAAATCTTACACCCTTGATCCAGGCATCAATTTAGGCAACAATTCGGGTGATAGTTCCACCCCAATTGATGACGGAACTTCCGGGAGCCATAACTTTTGCACCGTAGCTCCAATTGACTCGCCGTTTGAACCGTTGGAAAGCTAAGAACGAGGGGAACATCGTGAAATGGCATTGAGCTCTGCTCAATGAAGTTTGACCCCCGAAAACCCAACGGAAGTGCCTCAATTTTCAATTTTAATAGTGCTGTCTAAAAATAGTAAGTTGCTAAAAATAGTAATTCCTCGAATTATGTATTGTTTTAAATATTGGAAGTCGTACCACTTCATCTCCCTTGAGATTGGTGACCTTCCACATCCTTCCCATGCCTTCAAATTGTGTATAAAAGAAGAGGTAACCAGAAATGTAAAGACAGACATCTCTTCCCAGAGATAAGCATATATTTGTATTGCGAATTTAAGTAATACTACATCTCTTCTCAGAGAATTCATTGTTACTGTGTTATTTCTATGTTATTGTGATATTTATCAACTAAGACTTCTGAGTTTTGGATCAACCCTAGAATGAGTGTTCAAGTCTCTTCAAGATTTGGGCAATGTTGGAACATTTCTAGGCATGTGGGTATGATTATAGAGTAAATTAACCTCTAGATTTAAAGGGATAGCTCCTTGAATGTATCTCTATAAAATAATCTATATCTAAATCAGCTTGATTTAAAGGAAAAGAGTTAGAAATTACACAAAATAAAACCCACTCTAAGATTGGTGATGAAACAAGATTATCTTCCATGTGAATATCATATTCTAATGCACAATAAATTAAAATGCACATACCATTTTAAATTTCTAAGGGGTTCTAACACAAGTATTTTAGTATAAAGGTGAGATGTATAAAATGACACAAGGCAAATGAACTAAAAGCCAAATTACACATTCCAAAAATAGTTATACACTTACATCAATTCAATACACTTGAACACACTCTATATGACCTATTAGACTAAGAAATTTTGTTCAAGCATGAAGGATAAAGGATAGAAGGATGGAATATCATCACTTAACATCATTATACATCACTTACATGCTTAGATAATTATTTATAACTAGAAAGGAAAGTCTTGTACTAATGCTTAAAGGAAAAATATAACATCCATCTAGTAGGGCTTCACCATACACTGTATGGTTGTTGTTACACTATCCCAAGGGATATATTTATAGTGGGAAGAAAGAGAGAGGAGGAGGCCTTTGGTGATAAAAAGAGGAAATAATTTATTAGAAGTCTCTATATTCACTTACAACTGTCTTTACAATGATGCTCATTCAAGCCATTTGATTGATCCATGTCACCTCAAGTGGTTACTCAATTATCCTTCTCTCTCAAAGATGCCTCCCCAATGATTGTACTAGTGGAAGATATTTTGAAATGGAATCAATGAGGTTATGAAAAATGAGTCTACTTGTTGTGGATTTATCTTACTACTAACAGCTTCTCACTAGCTCATTGAGGTTTACAATGGCATGGGGAAGAGTCCTTTTCATTTTGTTTGCCTTAGAGAGGCATCACTTAGAGTCTAAATGCATGCTTTCATGGAATTTTTTAGAATTCTAGATTCATTTGTATGTTTGGAAACATCTCTTGAAAGCTCACCCCAACTTGACCTTAGTTGAATGTTCAAATCCTACAAAGTTCCTCAATCAATTGTTCCTTTGATTGGCCATCAAAAAATGACTTAGATCTTGATCTGATCAATGATGAGATGAACTATTTGATTTTCTTTAGTGGATGAAGAATTTGAACCCTTGGATCTTTGAGTATTTGAGAGAATACCATTGATCTGCCTAGGACTCATTGTTTAAATGCTAATGGCTAGCTCATCACCTTGAAGTTGATGCCCATATAACCATCATTCTATTGGGACCATTCCTTTAGGGAATTTTATTAGATAATTTTCCCATAGACCCTTTTATTTTCACCCTTAAAAAATCTTAAACATGCCCATCGACAATCTTGAAATGTTCCTTCAAAAATCTTGAACTGGACACTTTCTTGAGAAAAGACCCTTCAGACTTTTTGCAAGTGTCCCTTCAAGCATCTTGAATTGGACACTTTTTTGATAAAATATGCTTTGGAAATATTAAAAATGTACCTTCATAAGATAAAGAAGCATCCCTTTACTTGAGAAATGATCCTTTAGACTTTTTGAAAGTGTCCTTTCAGACTTTTTGAAAGTGTCCCTTCAAACTTTTTGAAAATGTCCCTTCAGACTTTTTGAAAATGTCCCTTCGCAAGAGAAAAGATCCTTCAAAAATATTATTTTAAATAAAATGTCTGAAACAATTCCTTTAAAAAATTTAAAAGAGTCAATTCAATCAAAAAAGTTGAAAGGACCAATTCCTTCAAAAAAATTGAAAGAGCTAATTCCCGAGAAAAGACCCTTTGAAAATATTGAAAATGTACCCTTTAGATTTTTTTTCAAAGGACACTTCCATGAGAGAAGACCCTTTAGAATTCTTGAAATGGACAAATTCCTTTAAACTTGTTCTTTCGGATAAAAAGTCTGAAACAATTCCTTTGAGACTTGAACAAAAAACCCAAAGCAAACTTGGCTAAAAGAAATAACACTTAAGTGAAAAGACTGGAATAACACTTGAAAAAAGACCAAACAAAGGCTTCTAAATGAAATAAAACTTGGCATTTTGCTATGAGGATAAAAAAATTAATAATGCTACACTTAGCCAAAATAAAAGATGTAAAACTTGGGTGTAAAAATTGGCTAACATTCTTGGTGATTCCTAGAGGTGGCATGCCTGCTATGCCTAAGACCAATTGCCTAAATCCTTCCATTGGGCATGGAGTCATGCATATAGGCACCCAAAAAATGACTTAAATATACCCTTGGCTCAAAAAAAAAAAACACAAGCTAGTTAATCACATCCATAAAGGCAAAGACACACACCAAATAAAAGGAAGGAAACACACCTATGTTATAAAACACTTATGGAACACAACAACAAACCAAAATAAAACTAGACTAAACACACACACCTAGGTTGCTATTTACAAAACATGTCCTATAAGGTCTAATAGCAGAACATTAGATGTATCTCATTAACATGGATAGGCAATTCTTCTCCTTTCATCTTGGTCAGTTGAAAGGAATTGTTTGCTTGCACTTGCTAATGATGTAAGGGCCACTCCACAATGTGTCAAAATTTGTATGTCTACCTAGTTTTTATCTATCCTCATCCCATTTTAGGACCAAGTCACCTTCCTTGAACACTCTTGCACTTGCTCTTTTGTCAGAGGACTTCTTTATGAGTACTTGGTGGTGTTCTATGGTCTTTTGTGTATTGTCTCTTGCTTCTTATAGCTACATTAGTTCTATCAATCTGACTTCCATTGGAGTATTTTAAAGTAGTTCTAGATATTGTGCAAGTTCTATATTATGGAGTTCTTTAGATATGGACAACCTAGCCTTTCTTCCATAAACAAGCACAAAGGGAGAATTACCAATTGATCTCTTAGGAGTAATCTTGTCAGCCCATAAGGCTATCTTCAACTTGTTGTACCATGCTCTTTAATTGTTCTCCAGTTTCCTCTTAATGATCTTGATGAGATTCTTGTTAGTAGATTAATCCAATCCATTACCTTGAGGGTAATATTTGGATGAGGTACTCAAGTAAACTCCATTCCTATTTTCCCAATCAAAAGTTTTAGCACTTATGAAAGCAAATGCATTATCAAAAATGATAACATGGGAAACTCCAAACCTCATTATAATGTTCTCATAAAACTCCAAGATAGCATTTTCACTTGCCTCCTTCAATGAAATAGCCTCTACCCAATTTGTGAAGTAGTTAGTAGTAATCAATATCCATTTGTGTCTAGAACTTGATGGAGGGTTGATGCCACCAATGAAATCAAGGCCCCATTGCATGAAAGGATGGTCTACTTGGATATGATTCAATGGAAGGGCTGTAAGTTTCTCTTTTCCTATTAAGAAGGCACATTGAGGATACATCTTAGCCCAATGGTAACAGTCCTTAAAAATACTAGGGCAATAGTAACCAACCCTCATTATCTTTGTATCTATTATCCTAAGAGAGAAATGACCTTCATCTGCACCATTGTGAACGTTTCTAGTAGCATATCAAACTGATCACTATTAACACACCTCAACAACACACCATTCATGTGTTTTGTAAAGATAACACCATCTATAAGATAGTATGGGATGGTCTGTAATCTAAAATAACTCTTAGGAGACTTGTTCAGGCCATTGGGACACCTGCCATTTTGAAGAAAAATAATGATGTCTTATGTCCAACTTTGAACTTGTATGTGATTAGCTGGTTGGGGATAAAATTGGTTGATCAAGACTTCCTCTTTTGGCTCGTCAAAATATGAAGCTAAATGCTTACATAACCCTTTTCCTCTTATCAAGTTTATCACCTTAATATCACCATCATACTCCATTACTTTGGTAATCCACCCATTTCACTTTTCATTAAGGTCTTTGCTTAGGAGAAACTCCTTTGTGCTAGGATGAGAAACCATGACATGTATCTTATTGTTTGAAACCATGTGTCTAAATTTTTTCAATCCTCTTATCACTATTAGAGATTTCTTCTCAACAAATCTATACTTAACCTCATAATATTCCAATCCTTGGCTAAATAATACAATTGGTTGCTCTACATCTCCATCATTATTTTGCATAAGCATAGATGAGATTATATCAAGATTAGTAAAGGTATAGATTATGAAATCTTTGGAAAAGTTTGGGTTCAAGAGAGTAGGATATTTTGCAATTGCTTGCTTGATTTCTTGAAAACTACTCTTACCTTCCTTTGTCCAAGTAAAAGTTTAGTTCTTCTTGAGCATGGCTATGATATGCTTTACCACAATTAAAAATCCTAGAATAAACCTTCTTACAAATTTTATTTTCCCCAAGAAACTTTGAAGTCATTTCTTGTGTTGAGGTAAAGACAAGCCTAGAATAGCCTCAATCCTTTCAGGGTCAATAGAAAAGCCTTATTTTGAAACAATATGACCCAATAACTTACCTTCATGGATAACAAAGATGCACTTTTTTGGATTAAAGGATATTCTATACTCCCTAAATTTCTCAAACACCTAACTTAGATGTTCCATATGATCATTAACATCCTTCAAAAAAATAGTTATATCATAAAGGTACACAAGTAGAAACTTATTGATCAAACCTTTAAAAGCTATGTCCATTGCCCTTTGAAATATAGCTCTAGCATTGGATAAACCAAAAAGCATATTCTTAAAGGAAAAGATCCCCCATTTTATAGTGAAGGCTATCTTGAACTGATCTTCTTCATTTACTAGTATTTGATTGTAACCTGAATAACCATCTAGAAGTGAGAAGCATTGAGAACTTGAAATAACTTGTAGAATTTGTTCCATGGAAGGTAGTGGATGATGATCCTTGAGAGACACTCTATATATATATATATATATATATATGAGAGATGTGAGACCATCTATTAATATCACAAGATTCCACTCTTGGACACCATGGCCTAAAATGGTAACCAAATAATACATCAAAGATATTCCAAATACAAAAACAAGTAGAATATAATTAGCAAGGGCCACTAAGAGATAATCAGGAGGAGGTTTGGATATAGGCCACTTTCCATCTAATTTGGTAGGCCTTATTGATTTTCCAATGATTGATCAATGAGGTTGGGCTTACGGTCAAGCTTCTACAAGTTGATAGGTGGATCCTAGAAGATATCTCTAATTGATTCAATAGTCTTCATGAGATGGGGCCTCCAAGGATACTTTCACCTCCTAAACCTAGTTTATGCTTATTATGGATTACATGGTTAACTCTAGGTTAACTTTAGATCTAGCCCTATAAGCTTTGGTTACCTTATTATTCATGATCTCTTTTAAATACACCAAGTTGAGCCTAATATCATCCCTTACCTATGAAGGTATGGTATAGGTTCAAGTCCATGAGGGGTGTTGTCCCCCAAAAATATCACTCATTTTTGAGATAACATTTGAACTATTTTGGTCTTACAAACCAAAATTATCTCTTCCCTTTTCAAAATTTGTCTTAGGCATTCAAATTCACCTTTTTCAAGCTTCTCAGAAATCTATGGACTCTATAGGCTTAAATCTATGGACTCTGTAGACTTAAATCTACAGAATCTATAGGCTTAAATCTATGGACTTAGCAAGAAGAGGAAATCTATAGACTTTGTAGGTCAAGTTCAATGAGATTTATAGGTTGAAATCTATGGACTCTTTCAATGTTAGAGAAAACTATGGACTTGGTTTCTACGGACTCTGTAGGATTGGTTCAGTGCCTTGGTTCAAACAAAAATCTCCATTAGCAAGCATCAATAGTAGGTTCAACATTTGGTTCATCCTTTGGTTCAACATCAAATGGTTCAAAGGTAGGTTCAATCAAGTAGTTCAATGCTTTGTTTCACTTATTTGGTTCATCCTATTTGTTTCAACGCTTTCATTCATCCTTTGGTTCAATCAAATGGTTCGTCAGTCGGTTCAAGGCTTTGTTTGAACCATTGAACCAAAACTTGGTTCACCAGTTGGTTCAACATCTTGGTTCAATCACAAGGTTTAATGTCTTGGTTAAATGAAGCATTTCATCAGCGTGGTTCATCGGCTTGAACCATCAACTTGAACCATTTTGGTTCAAATCTTGGTTTAACCGATTGGGTCAACGAAGTGGTTCAACGGTTGGTTCAAACAAAGGGTTCATCGACTTGAACCATTTTGGTTCAAAGCCTAGGTTCAACAAGTGGTTCAAAGCATTGGTTTAATGGAATGATTCAATAATTGGTTCATTGCCAAAGTTCAAAGGAATAGTTCAAAATGCAAAAGTTCAAAGGGCCTCCCAAAAGACAAGTGCCCTTGCGGAGGGCACTTGGTCAACAAAAATACCCTTTAGAAGGGTCATTTTTAAAAAATATTAAGGCAAAGTCTAAGGCACAATTCTTTCAGACAAAAAGTCTGAAAGAATTTTGAGAAGTCACGGAAGCACGAAACCTAAAGGAATTCACATATTTGGCAAATAGAATAATTTCCATGGGCTTTTTGTCTATGGGAAATTTTTATGGACAATTTGTCTATGAGAATTGTCCACAGGAATTATCCATGGGAATTTGTGAAGGGATTTCAAAGGACCTTGAAGGGTAGGTGCCCTTATGGAGGACTCTCAGCTGCCAACTTAAAGGGCACTTCTTGAAGCCAAAGGGTCACCTTCCCTTCAGGAAGGATGTAAAACAAGAAGCCCGAAGGCCATTCAGGGATCATTTCTTAAGGCCCAAAAGGGCAAGTCCAATCCAGAAAAGCACCAAATAGAGAGCTGAAAGAGGACCAAGGGGTGACACGCTTGAAGATGTGAAATTAAACACAATGAACTAACTATTAAAAATATAGTGATAGGCATGCAAAGGTCAAATTCAAGACAATAAAATAACCGTTGATCCTTTGAACCTATAGAACAAAATGCATTCACAAATTTCAAGGCCAAGATTAGCAAAAAGCAAGGAAGGAATAGAATAGAAAACTAAATCTAGGACCTAATTCAATTAACTGGAAAAAGAGGAATGATGAAGGTAAGATTAAATCACTAGATGGACATTGAAAGTTGCAAACTTTCAATAAGCATGATGTGTTTCCCTGCATTGATAAAATCAAATGGGTAAAATGCCCCTGAGTTCCAACCTATCTTCTTAATAGATTCCAATGCAACATGATGTGTTACTATTCCTGAGTCCTTCTTAAAGTGGCTATATAAGGGACTCTCTTCTATTGTAAATAGATCTCTTTTTGACAATCAGAACGAAACTCTACCCAAATTGAAAGGCATTTTTTGAGACTTTGAGCTCAGTTTGTTGATCATATTTTGTTACTGGAATAAGAAAGCAAGTGATTTTTTAGACTTTGTGCTATGATATCTTTGTTGTTGGGGAAATTGTTCTTATGTCTTTTTCCTTAATATATCTTCTATTCCTTTAATTCAACAAGTAGAATTAGTGACAACAGTCAGGAAGGTGTCCTAAAGAGTCAAGAGTGGAGAGACTTTGTGCCCCCATAATTGCCTTTCAGTGTGTTTTATTTTAATTTCTATGTAAATGACTTTGGGAAGACTTTGTGCCCTCATTGTCCTTTGTATCTTACTCTTGAGCAATTTAGGTGGAGACTTTGTGCTGCATCTTAATTTTCTAGTTATTATGTCTTTTGCTACATTTTGCTGTTACTATTTGCAGTATTCTTGTGGCTTGCTGAATAGTACTTTTAAAAGAAGAGGAGTGCTTTTTTTATCATTTTCCTTGAGTCTCTCCTGTGATTTGCATGCATCATCTCTAAAGAAAGAGAGATGGATGATTTGTCCTACCCTTGAGTATTATTTTCTATTTACATATATATATATATATATATATATATATATATATATATATATATATATATATATATATATAGGGAACTTCCCCTTGATGAGAGGAGAGATCAGTCCCCTTTTGATGTGGTAAATCTACACATTTGGATGACTAATCTTCCTACTTTGGCTGATCAGACCTATTTTGTTTATCAGTATGCTGATCAACAAAATATTCAACCAATAGTTTTTAGTGACTCCACTGGGGATATACATAATTCTATGCAATTTGGAACCTCAAGTTTCAGATTGAAACATCACCTGTGTCTTACCCATCATCATTATAACCATATCCATTATAAACTCTAGCAACTTCGTTACTTGTCTTACCCATTATCCATTTATAGCCTTACCATCTTCCTCAACCTTTGTTATTTTATCTGGTCTACAAAACTAGAGTTACCAAGAAAGAATGCACAGTTTAAAGCCTCAAGCTCAAAACTAAAGCAAGGTCAATTCTTTTCCCATTTTTGTCTCACAATCTGGAAAATTCAAGGTATACACGAAGCCAAAGGGATAAAGGTATCATTGACCCTGTATTTGAGTTGGTACAGTAAAGTGATTTTGATCTATTTTCTTCACCATCTTATCTCCAATGAACCAAGAGTTTTCCTCCTACTAAAGTCAGATCTCCATTGCCAGATGAAGTATCTACTTCTACTATTGATAAAGCTTTGCCAATAATCACTCCTTTGAGATTTGTTATCCCTCCTTTTCATAATCCTAAAATGGTATTTCAAGGCCCCTAGGGTAATTCTTTTGGTCCTCTCAATCTTAATCCACCTCTACATGAGCTTCCATGCAGTTCAAGGAAGAATTTCCCCAAATTCTATGGTGATGGGAAAGTTCATCCTGATGAGTACATTATAGCTTTCAGCATAGCTTGTGGAGTAATTGGAGTAGAATTTGAAGATGTAGCAGTTAAGATTTTTGTGGAGACACTATAAGGTGCCACTGCAGACTGATTTGATCATCTATAGGCTCGGTCAATAACTGATTGGAATACTCTCAAAGCTAAGTTTGAAGCCAAATTCAAACATACAAAAGATGCACATGCACTTTTGGCTCAACTTACATAGATGAAGAAAGAGCCACATGAGCCTATGAGAGACTTCATAGCCAAATTTGACAAACAGAGGAATATAATTCCTATAATATCTCGATCTATAGCTAAGAATCTCATATGCTTTTTCATTAATTATCAGTTACTTGAAGTCAATTTTCTTTTGAGGTGTGTTGGTCAAATAGATCTTGCTACAACCCAACTTTTGGCCACTAAGGTAGAAGATGATCTCATCTTAGCAGGGAAGATAAGAAGAGATCCAAATAGAAATAGAGCTTCATCATCTTCTGAATATGCATCTACAGGCACCACTGATCCAATGGTGCAAAAGCTGGCAAATGAAGTGCTAGCCTTGAAAAAGCAAATGGCACAAGGAATGTCTTCTACTCCATATAGAGATATTCTAAGAAGGACATTTCTAAATCAATCATATCAAGGCAATGTTGTCAGGAATCAAGGGAAACAAAATCTCCTTCCTCCCCCACAAGGGAAACTTGCCCTTGAAGCTCCTCCAACCAACTCAACAATTGGATATTTGGAAATAAAACATGCTTTCTCTTCCCAACTTGAGTTTGAGCAAGAAAATGATGTTGATCTCTTCACAAAGGATCAAGAAGAATCAATTGGTGACTCCCATATTGGTTTCTTGAACTACCAAGATGAACTCGAAAGCAAAGGAGAAGCTATTGATGGATCATATGTAGTGTTTACCAGATCTAAGAACTAATTAGTCTAGAAAGCTAATAAAGGGAAGATAGAAGAGCAACCTTAGCCAATAATCATGATTGCTAAGTGTGGAACCATTTTTCCTTTTTAGTCAAAGGATTTGGTGATCACCCAGAATATAAGTACATCAATTTCACCTTCACCTTCTACTTCAATTTTGCAAACCAACCCTCCTCCCATCCCTCCTAAAATTTAGAAAGTTGAAGTGCTTTCCTACATTCATAGTCCAATTCAGCCATTTGACATAATTGATCATGTCAAAAAGACAAAAATACAAATGTCTAAATTTGAATACTTGCAATCCAATCCTGATTAATTGGATAAGTTGGTCTAATGTATCAAGAACTAGACTGTCCCTGTAAGACAAGAGGTTAAGAAAATAATTATTGATTCCCTAAAAAACATGCCCATTCCAAATAATCTTGTCTTTACTCCTCCAACTGCCCCTAGGAAAATAGAACCTTTTTATGTTTCCCTATTAATAAATGGTTATCAGCTCAATAATTGCATCATTGATTTCAAGGCATCTGACAATGTCATGCCTTCTAAAGTAGCTGTGTCTCTAGGTCTCACATTGACCAAAACCTTTGGAAGATGTTTCTCCATGGAGAATAAACAAGTACCATTGCTGGGGAAAATTAAAGATGCCTAATTTGAATTGGCAGCCTTTCCAGACAAAAAATCAAGATGACTGTCTTGGTGGCTAACATCCTAGCATCCTATGGCATTTTACTTGGATGAAATTTTTTCAAGGATGTGGGAGGAGAACTAAGCATGGACCTATTTGAAGCAAGTATCCCTATCCAACGTGTGATGAAGAGATTTCTCCCTGAAAAGGAGGCAAAATACGTGGTCACCCAAACATTAGCCCCTACAGCACAAATTCTATTTGAATCTTCAGGCAGGGTTAATTATTTCTTTACCATAGAGGATGTTCATGTTTATATAGATGAAAGTCCTATAGCTAACAATCCAAGAATTGATCCAAACAAGACTTCAAAAGAATTGGTAGGACACCGTATAAGTAAGGAAGGATCTTCCATCTCTAATGAAAAGAAATATGATAGGAGATTAGCTTCTGATGATGACAACAATTCTTCCACCAATGATGAAGTTGGAACTATGTTAATATCTCCTCAAGGAGATATTCTTCCTTCATGTAATTTGTAAGTCAGTAACACCAACAACATAGTTGGATGTGAATCTCTGTTGCTCAGAGTAAAGATTGCTCAAGATGAAGAAGTCAAACTCCTTCACATCAAAGGAGATGCTAAGCTGATAGTTTATCAGGAGTTTGATGTGGACAATCCAATCATGTGCTAGACTAAACTAGAAGAACAACCAATTATGGTAATGGACCATGCTACTACAAATTGAAATCAAGTAAAGGAACCCTTCACCAAGAGAGCAAGGAGTTATGGTTTCCAGTTTGAAGATCACTTTCTACCATGGGACAAGAAGAAGGAAAAGCCAAGGGGAAGATGCAAAAAATTGGTTTCCTAGTGGAGAGCTCCATTCACCCATCACCATTTCTGGGGGAAAAATGTCTTCCTATTTATTTATCAGAATAGAGCACTATTTTCACTGTCTCCCAAGAAGTAACATCTGAAACACTTCAATTATTAAAGTATCAAATCATTCCATCTATACATATGCATATTTGTATCGTTTTTAATTCTATTTTGTTTTATTTGTTTCCATTTTTGATGCCTTTCATTTTTGGGTAGCATGACTCCATAACCCAATGGTACACATGAAGACACTAGAGATTTTGGATTCTACTCCTTTTAACTTCTTTTTGTAATTGACAGAAGTTCCCCAACTGGAGCCAGCTATTGTCCCCCAAAAATATCACTCATTTTTGAGACAACATTTGAACTATTTAGGTCTTACAGACCAAAGTTGTCTCTTACATTTTCAAAATTTGTCTTGGGCATTCAAATTCATCTTTTTCAAGCTTCTCAAAAATCTATGGACTCTACAGGCTTAAATCTACAAACTCTATAGACTTAAATCTACAGACTCTATGGGCTCAAATCTACGGACTCAATAGGAAGAGGAAATCTATGGACTTTTTAGGTCAAGTTTAATGAGCTTACAGGTTAAATCTATGGAATCTTTCAAGGTTAGAGAAAACTATGGACTTGGTTTCTATGGACTCTGTAGGATTGGTTCAGTGCCTTGGTTCAAACAAAAATCTCCATTGGCAAGCATCAACAACAGGCTTAACATTTGGTTCATCCTTTGGTTCAATGTCAAATGGTTCAAAGGTGGGTTTAATCAAGCAGTTCAACACTTTGTTTCACTCATTTGGTTCATCCACTTTGTTTCAATGCTTTCATTCATCCTTTGGTTCAATCAAATGGTTCGTCAGTTAGTTTAAGGCTTTGTTTGAACCGTTGAACCAAAACTTGGTTCAATGGTTGGTTCAACATCTTGGTTCAATGAAAAGGTTCAATGTCTTAGTTCAATGAAGTGTTTCATCAGCTTGGTTCATTCAATTGAACCATCGGCTTGAACCATTTTGGTTCAAAGCTTGGTTCAACCGATTGGTTCAACAAAGTGGTTCAATGATTGGTTTAAACAAAGTGTTCATTGGCTTGAACCATTTTGTTTCAAAGCCTTGGTTCAATGGAATGGTTCAATAGTTGGTTCATCACCAAAGTTCAAAGGAGCAGTTCAAAATGCAAAAGTTCAAAGGGCCTCCTGAAAGACAAGTGCCCTTATAGAGGGCACTTGGTCAATGAAAATAATCTTCAGAAGGGTCATTTTAAAAAAGACTAAGGCAAAGTCTAAGGCACAATTCTTTCAAACAAAAAGTTTGAAAGAATTCTAAGAAGTCATGAAAGCATGAAACCCGAAGGAATTTGCATATTTGGCAAATGAAATAATTTCTGTGGGCTTTTTGTCTGTGGGAAATTTTTGTAGATAATTTGTTCACGAGAAATTTCTGTGGACAATTTGTCCATGGGAATTTTTCGTGGGAGTTATCCAAAAAAATTTGTGAAGGGCCACCGAAGGACCCCAAAGGGTAGGTGCCCTTGTGGGGGACTCTCAGCTGCCAACTTAAAGGGCACTTCCTAAAGTCGAAGGGTCACCTTCCCTTCAGGAAGGATGTAAAATAAGAAGCCTAAGGGCCATGCAGGGATCATTTCTTAAGGCCCAAAAGGGAAAGTCCAATCCAAAAAAGTGCCAAATAGAGAGCCAAAAGAGGACCAAGGGGTGATGTGCTTGAAGACATCAAATTCAACATAGCAAACTAATTGTTGAAAACATAGTGACGGGCACGTGAACGTCAAATTCAAGACAATAAAATAACCATTGATCCTTTGAACCTATAAACCAAAATGCATTCATAGATTTCAAGGCTAAGACCAACAAAAATCAAGGAAGGAATAGAATAGAAAATTGAATCTAGGACCCAATTCAATTAACTAGAAAAAGAGGAATGATGAAGGTAAGATCAGATCACGATATGGACATTGAAAGTTGTTAAACTTTCAATAAGCATGACTTGTTTCCCTGCATTGATAAAATAAAATGGGTAAAATGCCCCTAAGTTCTAGCCTATCTTCTTAATAGATTCCAACACAACATGATGTGTTACTATTCCTGAGTCCTTCTTGAAGTGTCTATATAAGGGACTCTCTTCTATTGTAAATAGAAATCTTTTTGACAATCAGAATGAAACTCTGCCCAAATTGAAAGGCATATTTTGAGACTTTGAGCTCAGTTTGTTGATCATATTTTGTTATTGGAATAAGAAAGCAAGTGATTTTTTAGACTTTGTGCTGTGATATATTTGTTGTTGGGGAAACTATTCTTATGTCTTTTTCCTTAATATATCTTCTATTCCTTTAATTCAACAAGTAGAATTAGTGACAACAGTCAGGAAGGTGTCCTAAAGAGTCAAGTGTGGAGAGACTTTGTGCCCCCATAATTGCCTTTTAGTGTGTTTTCTTTTCATTTCTATGTAAAGGACTTTGGGAAGACTTTGTGCCCTCATTGTCCTTCATATCTTACTCTTGAGCAATTCAGGTGAAGACTTTGTGCTGCATCTCAATTTTCTAGTTATTACGTCTTTTGCTACATTTTGTTGTTACTACCTGGAGTATTCTTGTGGCTTGCTGAATAGTACTTCTGAAAGAAGAGTGCTTTCTGTCATTTTCCTTGAGTTTCTCCTGTGATTTTCATGCATCATCTCTGAAGAAAGAGAGATGGATGATTTGTCCTACCCTTGATTATTATTTTTTGTTAATATATATATATATATATATATAGCCTATATATAGGGAACCTCTCCTTGATGAGAGGAGAGATCAGTACCCTTTTGATGTGGTAAATCTACAAATTTGGATGATTAATCTTCCTACTTTGGCTAATTAGATCTATTTTGTTTATCAGTACGCTGAACAACAAAATATTCAACCACAAGGGGCATTGATTTAAATTCTAAGAACATCCCCTTATTAATTACAATAACTAACTTATTTCACTTATTATCCACCTAGATAATACTCTCTTAGTAGGTCTACATCTTTTGGAAGAACTCCTTACTTTTGGAGAGGGATATTGTAACTTTGATGAGTATGGTGAAAAATTATGTGAGATATGACTTTAATCTACCAATTAATCCCATTAGGAAAGTACTCTTAACTTGGGAGTCTAACACTCTGACTTATTATTTCATGTATTCTATTAGCTTCTCTATGAGATCATTAGTTACCTAAATCACTAAGACTATATCCTTTGTGACTCTTTCCTCCCACTTGTAGTTCTCACCTTGGTGATTGAGAATAGGTCTTGTTTATTCCTCCATATGATTGGGTAATATTTTGAAGTATAGGTCTGAGTTAGGACCCTCTTCATGCTCCTAAATTCTCTATCACATTACCACTAGACATCCATGTTTCCATGATAAACCATTTCTAGTCTATGTGCACTAGAGGAATCGATGGACCTATTCCATCCTTGTCCAACTATAGTTCTTAAGTTGGTGGGAGGTAGAATAGGAGAGATGGGTGAAACTAAAATAGAAGTGGGAGGGAAGACTAAAGGTGGTAATAGTTTAGGAGGCATAGGGAAGGGGATGTGAGATATAGAGGAGGAAATGAGTGTAAGAGGAAGAAACATAAATGAGGGAACCCAAGTGATAAAATGTGAACCACTATTATTTATGAGTAATTGATACATGAGGGACAATAACACCCAAGAGCTATGAATTCATGATTAATTAACAAATTCACTGGTTAAAGAAAATTCCTTAAGGGCCCAGGATGATGGATAAAGGAGTCCAAGAGGGAGTTATAGACACTATTGTAGGGGTAAAAAATACTTAGGATCAAAGACATTCTACTTCTTATTTAGTCTCTTACATGGATCATCCCATACCATAGTTATTGAAGGAGTTGAGGTATTGGTTATAACCTAAGTAGAAGACATGATAAAAGTTACCCTTTTCTTCTTGGGTTCCTTGCCTAGAACTCATAGTGCTAGATATGTTGAGGTAGGAGAAATAGAATTGGTCTTAGATTAAGCCTATGAAAGATGAATAGATACTAATAAGCCTAAGGCTACATTAGGAATGATAGGATTTGAAAAGATAAGAACACTGAAATTCATAGGAGCCACAAAGAAGGCATGGATATTTAGAGGGATGATTATTGTATTAGAAATTATGCTTATCAGAGCTACTAAGAATGAAGGAGCACTAGGTATCTGAACTCTTCCAGTGGTCAATTTGACATGTAAATCACAGAAGGCATGAAAAAAAACTATTGGGGTAGAAATGGGACACATTTAGGGTGTAAGATCTATCAGGGGACTTGGGAACTTAGGATTTATCTCTTAGTTTTAAAAATAGTGGATTTACCATTACCATTACCAAATTTATTCTCAATAAAATCATATATCATTTTTTATTTCCCCATACCATCATTTTAAAAAATAGTGGAAACTTCAAAAACAAATATATGAAGCAATTATGTACAAAATTAAAAATTTCACATAAATTATCAACACATTGTCATCCTTAATGTAATGGCCAAGCATAAGCCACTAAAAAAATTTTCAAAAAAATCCTAAAAAAAACTGTTAGACAATCTCATACTCATTAACACATCCATCTCTATCCTACACTTTGTTTTTACCACACTATCATACTTGTAATTGGGTCAATACCATTTTCATTATGATATGGGTCTAAGTCAATTTTACCATTAGAATTTTAACTCCCATATTTATCTATATCTATTCATGGTATAATTCCTAAATAATATTTATGTGAGGCTTGGCTTCATGTTTTATATTTCCTTGATGAATAATGTGTGTCTTATTTACAACATAATCACCAATATAAGGCTCACATTAATAAATAATATAATAAGATGTCAAACTACAAACTTTCAATATTGTTTATTTAGTCCTCAAACTAGATTATATGCATGACAAAGAAGGAAAATATGCCCAAAATGGTGGAATCCTTACTTATTAAAAGACATCCTTGGTCTTAGTACCTATAGATTAAAAAATAATGAAGGACACGTATTCAAATAACCTACTAATTCTCAATTTTTAAATAAATATTTTGCCTAAATATTTACTTTATTTTCATACTTTTATATACCATAAATACTAACACTTTTTTACAAATTTCCTCTAAAGATATCCAACTTTGTAAAAGTACATTATATTCAATAGCCTTGGCCCTTATTATTGGTCCATTAGTATATTTTTATTACTTTCATTTAATTTTTGAGTTGAATCATAAGACTGTGGATAAGACCCAACCATCTTCATGAACATCTTTTGTTTTCATAGTTGAGTCTTCACATTTTCTCTTTGATCATGAACTTGTCATTTTATAGGTTTGTTTTCATTCTTTATTTCCATTATCTTTTGTGAGTTGAAGTATAAGACCTTGGATAGGAATAGGCCTTCCTAAAAATAAAATTTTTACCCAATTTGGTTTATCTTTTATCTATTTTAGTGTAAGACCTTGGATATGACCATATTTTCCTGATAAAATCTATAATTTTTTTAAAACTATTTTTAAACTACACTATTTTTCTTAGAAATTAAGGCAATGGTTACAAATTATAATCTCATACTCCTAACATTAGTTTTATTTATTTTATTTAACACCTTCAAAATAAACTATTTATATATGTTTACCTACACTTCCATCATTTTTTATGATATAGAGTCATGCTTACATGTCATTGTATCTGTTTAACATTGTAACTTCTTTTACAATTTGAAGTCACTCAATGATTTCATGTTCATTCTCCTTTTCTCCCCTATTTTTTATTCTAGTTTGGGCACATTAAGTTCATTTTCAAGATATAATTCTTATTTAATGTGTAATTAAAAGACTCTTAGACACCATAATCTATAATTTATTTTCTTTAATTACCGAGTCTAATTTTTTTAGTGATAGTCATTTTTAACATCCACATTGGTTTTCCAAATCTGTATGGAGGAGGAATAGAAAAAGCCATTAAAATTTAAAATCCAAATAATTTAAAATATAAGGAAATGATAAAAAGTCAATTATAAATAAAAATTAAAAATCACATCAAAAGACATGATTATCAAGCACACCTAATATAATCAAATTTCAAACACCATAGTTTGCCTCATGATAGAACTAAGGTCCATTGGGGTGTATTAGGATAGTAGACTAGGATAAAAGATTTCAAAATTATCTATAGTTATATCTACTTTCTCACATAATTCCCTAATATTCATAGTAGACCAATGACTATGTGAGGGGTTCTAAGGAATAGGGCACATGTTGTTGGAGGTATGTCTATTTTAATTTTCATGCATATAATCTTCATGGGATGATATTTATACTTCACTAGATAACCCAAATTTGTATGGCTAAGACAAGTTTTATAGAATCCTTAATGTCAAAATTCCTCTTTTTTCCAACTTAATTTGAGTGTCTTGATCTTGATACAGATTTTCTACCTTGGTATCACCTAAATTTCCTCCACCACACATTTTATTTCCCCCCTTGATAGGGTAATTTATTTCTATTTTTTTCCCAACTTCTTTATTCCCTCTTATTCACATGTTCTTAAAACATGTTACCAATAGTTTTGTTTTAGTTATATTTATATTAAGAATAAAATTGTATTTTTGAGTGACTATGCATTACTTTCTTACACCATTGCTTTTATCCTTCTTAAATTTCCTCAGTTTATTATAGAACATTATAATTTTTTTATCAATCTTTTTGCTAATAATCTTATTTTATTTTTCTATATTAATCTTTACATTGATTAAGTGAGTTTGGATTGTTACTTCTCACTCATCAATGTTGTTTTATTTTATGATCCTTTTCCATATTTGTTTAATTTTGGTTTGTTACCTATTTTACATTAATGTTAGATTTATCATTTTACTTTCACATGTCCTTGGTTTGATCTATTTTGTTACTTTTATTACATAAGGTACATAATTTATTTGGTTAACATTGAAGAAGTCTAAGGGAATTGGGAACTTGGGATTACTAGGGTAGGGGAAGGTATAGGCATAACATGCCTTACTAGGATGAGAAAACTTTAGGGAGCCACTACGGGTTATACATGAGTGCTAGTAATTGAGATGGTTGGTTATGGAGTAGGGGGAGATTGACATCTAGGTGGGTTAGACTCATAACTATTATCAAAATCTAGGGCATGGGAAACATGAGGTTGGATTACATATGTTAGTGGTTTAATAATATTAGGTGTTGAGGCTAGTGGAGTGGAAATTAATAGGACCTCCTAAAAAATTCACCTAAAGAGTCCCCTCATGATTTTCATGACCTTGATAGTTAGCTATGAAGATCCTTGTTATAGAGGGGCCAGCGATTCCTTAAGAATTAGTTGAGTGGGTGCTTAAGATTCAAGTGGTGAGTAGCCTAAATATTCATGGCCACTTATATATCATCAACCAGGTTGAGGTGGATCTCATAATTAGGATGTACCTCATTGCTATATGTGATGTTTATCCTTGATTGATTCTTTTCTAAATGGGCTCAAATAATGCCACTAGGATCCCATTTATTATTATCTACCTTACCTAGTTTGTAAGAATTATGGTGTTGAGCCATAGATTTAAGCAGGGGTATAATATTATACTCTTAACACTTGATGTTCATGATAAATGGTGGGAAAGGATTCTATTTTTATCTCAATAATGGGTAGCCACCATGTGAAATATCTCATATACGATCTCCTAATCTACCAAGTAGTCTAGGACCATATATGGTAATAATATAAGGCATTCTCAGATGTCTTACATTCAAATTATAATTATATATCAATATTACTAATAAGAATTTATGTCTATAATTAATTTAAAATCCCATTTTAAATCCTTAGCATGGGTTTCTTATTGATGGCTCGATACACAATCTAGTAGATGTAATCACATATGTCTCATATATGGTTCCTAAAGTGGTGGACAAAAATATTATAAAAGACCACATACACCATGGATCCTAATGACATATAATAAAGGAATGATGAGCATCAAAAATCTAAGGTGGTAAAAAATACATTGATTATATATGACATCACATATAAATTACTACATGTACAAGTCTCATCCACCTACTTAGTGAGGTTAAACATGATAAGGTTTCCAAAATCTAACAACTCATCCCCCTTAAAGATTAAATTGGTAAGGGGAAACCAATAAGTGCTTATGTGCATTATGTCAATTTACTCATACAAGTGATTAAGTAAGAGCATACATGTGTACACACCTTTTTTAAAGGTTTTGATAGTATATGAGTAAAGGTTCTCCTTGTTGACCAAGTGATCATGATCCTCTACCTAGTCCTTAAGGAAATAATAGATGTTATAGTGCTCAACCAAATCATCCATGAATTACTTCTTGTAATACATGCTTTAATTTGGGAGCTTACAATATTTCTTAAATGTAGGCCCAAAGCTTGTTAAAGTTTTGAACCTAGTGTTGGGTGGTCTCATGATATCCTAGTTACACTTGTATGAGAGAGTCAAGTTATGGAATAGGTCGACATAAGGAATAAATCTAGTTTGGTTATATCTAAATAGATTTCAAATGATCTAATGATGATCAAATTATATACACATTTTATCTTATCATCATTGGGATCATCATCTAAGCTTAGCTTCTGAATATCTTTGATCACCTTAAACACCTCATTATAGTGCTTGACTAGAGTTATACCTTGTATTAAGGTAGTGTATCTATAATATAGCTTAAACTTGGGTTTTTAGGATGAGGCCACCATTGATAAACTACATGAACTTGGCATAAATAATTCTTTTCATATAGGGTAACTCTTTAGGCTCTAGGGGTGAATTTGATACAAATGGTTCAAAAAGATTTAAGTGTGTAGGCAATTTATATTGGTAAAGTTGATTTGTCAAGACCTTAAAGAGATCCATATTAAATTATTAAATAATGTTTTTGATGATATCATATCATGCAAACTAATCTCTGAGCTGATGGCATGAGTCCATGTTATCCATTTCCCGATTTGGCATTAATTCAATATTTTGAAAATGATACCCCATTTATATTTATTTGATGGTTATGCAACTTCTTGAGCCATTAGATCATAATATCATTCTAGTTGAAATAAATACATTCAAAGAGTGTGGGGAACATGCAATCATATATCCCTCATGGTAATGTGAATGACTTTAGGATTTTCCACATGTCATTCTATGGTTGGTGGGATTGGTAAGCACTAAATCACACATATTAAATGAGGAACCTTGGGTTTTGACATCTTGGCATACTTGATCAATCACTTAGTTGACTCATGTACATATGGCATTTCTTTATTAGATTATGAGTCTCGATATGCACTCTATTTTGACCTTCCTAGAGCATTCTAGGAGATTTTATCACTTAGGAATGTCAAAATATATGTGGTTCCCCCTGATTGGTTCTAATATTGATGATCCTAATACTTATAACATGTAGGACCTCCCAAATGTTTATAGTTTTGACACCACAAGACTAATAAGAGACACATGGTACCTCATTAGTTTGAGGATTTGACAAGCTTGAAAAATTTGATGTGTGGGACCTCCTAGGGTTATAATAGTTTTGATTCTATGGGACTGATAGGGGACACATGGTTCCCCTTAATTGGTTCTAGGATCTGAAAAAATTGACATCTTTAATGCACTAGCCTTATAGGGCTCTGACACTTTTGATGCTATAGGACTAACAAGATAAACATGGAACCCCTTGATTAGTTTTAAGATCTAACAAGCTTGGTAACTTTGATGCATAATGCCTCTTAGGTCTTTTGTGTTTCTAACACTATTCAAATAATAATATACATGTGTTACCCCATTATTAGTTCTAATATTTGACAAACCTAATTTCTTTAATGCATAGGACCTCCCAAGGATCTAATAATTTTGACACTATGGGACTGACATGAGACATGTGTTTCCCCCTAATTAGTTTTGGGAATGTTCCTTATACATTTTATTTATTTACCTTGGATGAAAGGGAGGGAAACATCTGATAGTATGTCACTAAATTTAGCTACTTAGTTACTTTATTAAGTCATCTAATTTTCCACATGTCAATTTATCATGCATTTATAGCTCATTTTATTCTATCTACATCATTTAGATAGAGTGTGACATGTGGCATGCCCTTATCTATTTTCTTGATGTTAGACTTTGATCTCTACACCTTGGGCCCTTTTTAAATCATGGGTAAGTAAAATTCCAACATGTGGCATGATCTCAATTCTTATCTTGGTCATAGGATCTGCATTATTTTCATTATGTTTATAGGATACATGTCAATGAGATGATATCACATGGATGTATATCACTTACATGGGTGATCACCTATCCTCAAAATATGTGTCACTATGTGTAGGCTATGAGTAAGTAGGATTGTGACATGTGAATGATCCTTTCTTGTCTAGAGGGTATTTAGGTTTTGACTATATATGTTCATCTGATAGGCTATGGGTGAGTAGGATCATGCCACATAGATTGTCCTCACTTGTCTAGATGATTTAATGACTTTGATAACTATGCCTACTCATGTTAGTCATGGGTGAATAGGATCATGCCATATGGAACAATATCCATTACTCAGGGCTTACCCATTGGAAATCAAAGTGCATAACCACTCTTAAATTTTATGATTATTTATGTGTGAAAGAAACATGTGGCCAAGAGAGATTAATGATGAAATAAATAAGTATGAAATTTTTTATGAGTGGGATTAAGTAGTCTTTAGTAAATTTTCCCTATCAAATTATAATAATCTTGAAAAATATCAAACAACCTTAGACAAACATAAATTAGCTTGGTTAGTCTAGAATCAAATCAAGACCTCATTTAAATAAAACTCAGATCTAGAAATCAAGGTCTTATAAGAATAATTCAATAACAACCTTTATTTATAATTAGAATTAAGATAATGATTCTTATCTTAGAATTGGTTTGAATTATTTCAAAATAAGACATGAACATAAAGTTTTCAGCTTAAAGTGGGTCCTCATATGAAAATTTTAAAATTAGGTGTGTTAGTCACAACAAGTTGGCTCAATTTTTGTATCCAATAGGGATGGAATTAATATCAAACATTTACATGTTCATCTATTATTTTGTCCTTATGCTTATTTGAATGTGGTTTTATATCCTCTAGTAAGGAATTTAACTTGTCTCTACTAGGACCTATAGGTGTGAATCAGAAATGCAAAAGATGCTTAAGTAGATCAAAACTAGGTTTTTGTAATTTTCATCAGTCATATCATGAAGAAGCTCATCATCATTATCATATTAATCTAAAATGTTTCCATCTTATTTTTTAGTATTGACCATTAAATGAAGATCAAATGTTTTATTTTATTGTGGTGTTGTTATCGTTATTTCCTTTGGTAATGTTTCTTTCTCTTAAGGTGAATACATGTGCACCTCAGTGGTTAGTGATTTATTTGTTTATTGAGGTAAAGGAGTCATTATGTTTGACTCATCCAAGTCATAGGTTTGTATTTTTTCAAGTGGAATAAATTGTTTAGGTGGTACTACTTTAGGTATCCTTTTTGTGTTAGAATGTATCAATTTTAAAATTTTTAAGGGTTCATAATCAATATGCATTATGAATAAGGTCCC